>JAZHPH010000247.1:145151-169540 GCA_037356405.1 Nasonia oneida | reverse complement strand
TGAAAACAGTTAAATCATAATCATGTAGGTTACATGTTTTCTAGGTAACATAGGAAGTGGCAGTGTCATATTTTAGTTGTCTAGTAGTCTTTTTACAATTCAAAGAGCATTGTATAATGATTAAATTAATTGTATTTTAGTCTCCAAGTGCTTGTAGAGGTGAGGTAGAGAGAAATTGAACACGTGTGTTCGATTGAACTTTGTATTTATATAGAGAGCTTGGAATTACACTTTGCTTGGCTCGGCAGAACGCAGACTGCAGGACAGGCAGGAGGGCCTAGGTCTGTGCAAGTCTCTAGTTCGAGCGAGAGTGACGAGTCCCCCCAGCGAAGCCACCCTTCAGACCTCGGAGGGAAGACGTTGGTCTCGCTCATGAGGCCCGAAGGGAAGGGATAGCTTGGGCCCTTTAGCGGATGAGTGGCGCGCGTGCTTTTTTGAGAATTCCGAAGATTATCGAGCGCGCGCGCGCGCGGCCGATCGTTTTATTGCTTCAAGTGCAATAGGCGACAGGCCGTGTAGCAAAAAAAAACATTTACTTGACATTTTTATACTTATAGATTTCACTACTTTTTCTTGCCAAGGTTTTTACTTTTGACAAAAGTTTTTTTTAGGGAAATTTGTATTAACTTGACTTAAGCAACTTCTGTAATTAAAGATATTCCACAAACGAATAAAAATGAAGATTAGACTTGTTTGGACTAGCTATCTAGGCGTAGTGCTACCTTAAATTAACATGTTTACCTACAAGCTTGAGCCATATAGCGCCAATAAGTATTAGCATTATCATGGCCACCCTTACCCTTCATGTTCTCTACACTGGGCATATGAGCCCGCAGCAAACTAGCACAAATATGCATTCAGCTATGTCATAGGTGCAGAGCGCATGACAATGCTATCGCATCCTGGCACCATCGTATATGGTATACAGGTTGGAACACTTGGATATAAATTCACTTGCAGGTAAATAAATGTAGAGTAAACTTTTATATCGATTATGATTGTTCTTGAAGTTCTTGTTTCTTTAGGTGTTTTCTAATTTAATTTAATTTAATTTAATTTAGTTTAATTTAATTTTATTTTATTGAATTTGACTAAAACTGCCAAGTATGTGTATAACTATAACGTAATTCTTTGTTAAATTCTTTTCCTGTTGGCTATATTGTCTAAGTACATACATCTATCCCTGTATGTACATTGTACATGGTACATGGTGGTTTACCTTGAAGGTACAGCAAACCTGTGTTCACAGTAGATAGTAAAAATTATGTATTAAAGTTAGTTTTGTTACCAAGTTGCTTAACCCAAAAATCCAAGTAAAGATGAAGAAGTGCTTTGTGCCCAGTCATTTTTATTTGGATTACTGAAATGACCTACTAATCTTTGCATGGGGATATCTGGTTCAATAGTTATGGTTTAATGTATAACCTTCGTATCTAATTCTGAATACTTCTACTTCTGAAATAAATAAATGGCATTAAACTTGCACCAAAAAATATTGCATTTGCAAACTTTGGTGTATAACTCTTATAGCCTACCATGTATAGTGTACACAAGTTGATTATACCTTTAAGAAAAACTACCATACACAATGTACATACTTGGACAGTACCTTGCTATTATTTATTATTTTTGTAGCTCACTTCTGACTCAGTAAGATATACTAAACTGTAGTTTAACAATTAGGTTCTATTTAAAAGATACTAACTCGATACACATTCATGTTTTCAGAAATATTTCTGCAACTTTTTTGTGCAAGCTTAGAAAGGTTCTACAAAAAGGAGTAAAGTCTTTAGAAATCTTGCAGAAACATAAAATGTCCGCCTATATGTGTTTGGCTTTTCCATGTAAAAATATTTCGTAAAAGTTTATTATAAAATATCTCGAAAATGACTGCAAAAAGACAAAATCTGATTTCACTTTTGAATATTGCAGTTTATTAATATAGCATTTTTAAAAGAAACTGTCGGCGCACGTCAGCGAGTACGCGAAATAAATATTTCGCGTACGCTACACTGAAAAATGTTTCGCGTATACTACAAAGCTTTTCGCGTACGCTACAGAGCTTTTCACGGATGCGATTAAAACTTATATTAGGTGTACCTGAAGGACTTCGCGCGCGCTACAAAAAGAGCGTATACTACGTAGCACAAGATCTATAGGTACTGTATAAGCGAAAAGAAGTAGAGGTTAGGTTTTATTATTTTGACTTGTGTGGACAGCGAGTGATTATTGCTTTAGCACAATGGTAGTTGTGCGGACACTTTTATACATATACTGTGACTTATGTTTATATATCTTCACTTAAGCAATTGTGATATTAATTCAATGAGGTGTAATACAACTTCAAAGACTAAAATTTTAAATCAGCATTCACTACTTCAGACTTTCTTTAGTACCGGGCAATGAAGAGCAATTTGAATCTACTTAAAATATGCGGCTTCTCTACAAGGTGTATGACACGTATATATTTTTTTATGTTTCAATGTATATCTGTATATATTATACAATTTAGTGATTTTTAAAACATGGTGTATGTATAAAAGTGTTCGCACAACTATCATTGTGATAGAGCAATAATTACTCTGTCCCCACAAGTGAAATATATGTACGTGATTTTATTTCACGTACGTGCTGACATGCGCAGAGACAGACTATTTTTAAATTCTTTGAGATATACAATTAAAGACTTCATAATTGTTAAATAAATATCCATGACCATGTTTAAGCAGATATTTAATTGCATTTCTGCAATTGCATTTCTGCATTTTCAGAAAAACTTTTTGCAACTTTTTGTAAGACCTTTCTAACCTCGTACAGAAAGGTTGCAGAAATATTTCTGAAAACATTAATGTTGATCAGGAAGATCATAAAAAAAACTTCATAACCACTGATGAATGCTATTATTACAGTTATAGTACTGAAGTTTTTGCTTGATACATGATTTTAACTATCAGTCATCTGTCAAAATTAATCTAGAAACCATGTATAGTCATGTCAAATATTCAGTACACAATAAAACATAATAGAGTTGTAATAACTTAATATATTACACTATAATGTTAAAGAATTAACAAATGATTACAGTATCAAAAAAGTAACAAATCATATGCTTTTATGTTTTTATTTAAGAATGCAGTATTTTGCAATCTTAGAAAAAGAAAAATATTACTCACAATATTTGGCTGCACATTTGGCATCAAAAAAGAATATTTTTCCACATTATGGCTTTTTATTACTTTAAAAATCAATATAAGAGAAAATATTGCTACAATTATTCGTACTCCATGCATGTTTATCAGTTAAGCTTTGTTTAATCATATAATGTAATTATATTATGGTATGTATTGTATTTGATTTTTATTTTCTGTTTCTATGAAAACATCGTTAGTTTGCCATACTTGTACGTGTTAAAGTATTAAACTTTCCTTATATTATATGTATTCAGGCAGCAGTTTTATTTATCAATGCACATACACCTGTAAAAGTGTTACCTGATATTGCTTAAATGCTTACAGCGATCGATTAGTTATTAGGTGAAGTATCGCGTTCCGCGTTCTTATCAGTCGTGATAATCCGGCTGTCACGGCCCGCGGGCACATGATAGAACGAAAATCCGGAACGGTTTATCCGGATTGGCGTTGGCCAATCAAAGCCGTTCTGGCTCCGAATTTAGGTTCAGGAAGTTGGCACACGGAAATAATTATTAATAATGCGTCCAGTATAGATCGATTTAGCCTAAAAAAATGATGTTAATCTGTACTAATTATTTGTTTTCGCGTCAAATATTTGTTTAGATAATAAACAAAATGTGGCGGGTGTTGTGAAATAATAAATTTTCATTTTTGACTTAAAAATGAAAATAAAATAGGGTAAAAATCATTTTAAGTGAGAAAATCCGATGAAAAACCGAAAATTCTCGTTTCGACGGCATTTTCCAAGAACCCTGTTGAAAAAAATGTCTTCATTAAATATGACGTTATAAAATGACGTTATTAAATGACGTCATTGGAGGTGTCACAAATTGAGACAAAAAAAACGTTATTTTATGACGTCATTTTCAGAATATTTTGATTGTATGAAAATTACATATTTGTGTAGTATCTAAAAGTCCTAAATATTTAAAAATTGATAAAAATAAGTGGTCTTTCAGGTGCTACCATCCGGATAGTAGCACGGAAAATGGGGGCTAATGCCCAACATATTAATAATTTTTAATAATTTTAACAAACAACAAATAATTAAATAACAAAATTTTCCAGGCATTGGTAGCACAGAAAATGGGGGGCTAATGCCCAACATATTAATAATTTTTAATAATTTTAACAAACAACAAATAATTAAAATGCCTGGAAAATTTTGTTATTTAATTATTTGTTGTTTGTTAAAATTATTAAAAATTATTAATATGTTGGGCATTAGCCCCCATTTTCCGTGCTACCATCCAGATGGTAGCACCTGAAAGACCAGTTATTTTTATGAATTTTTAAATATTTAGGACTTTTAGATACTACACAAATATGTAATTTTCATACAATCAAAATATTCTGAAAATGACGTCATAAAATAACGTTTTTTTTTGTCTCAATTTGTAACACGCCTAATGACGTCATTTAATGAGGTCATTTTATAACGTCATTTAATAACGTCATTTATAATGACGTCATTTTTTTCATCAGGGAATTTTACCTATTTCGATAGGGGCGGCCATTTTCGACAATTTTTTTTTACTTCAAGATCTCGGGCTAAGCTATTCAGTAATGCAAGAAAAATGATGCTCGCTTGGCCACCCGTGTAAAAAAATTAGTCTGGGCTCAGTCCGGCACAAGTATGGCGTAAGTCTGGCCACATTAGTCTGGAATTTGAGACTTAATTCCCATACTTAATCCCAGACATTTTATTTTTTCATTTGCTAAGTCTGGCAAAAACCCCAGACTTATTTCCCATACTTAATCCCAGATGTTTTATTTTTATACTGGTCAAGTCTGGCAAAAATCCCAGACTTTTTTCCCATACTTTTCATCAGACTTTTTTGCAAGACTATGTGGGAATTAATTTAACAAATATTTTATTTAAAAAGAAAACATCGATTGAAATAAGCTAATGCACTTCAAGAAAACTAAGGTGATTCATAAAAACTAAAACAATCAAATATAAGTTAACAGACATTAACGTTTTTTTTATATTCTTTCGGATTCCTTAAGGTGTTGCACATATTGGTGAGTGCTCGCCTGATCGTTACTCTACCAACTTTTCCTCTCCTTGCGGTATTTTTTTTTTGTTCACGTACACTAAAAAACACAAAAATTGATGTAAAAATGAATGTAGAGATGTAGAAATATATTTTGATTTAATATCCTGCATTACTCACATAAAGCTGCTTTGTAGACTGATGGAGGGATACTCTTAGTATTCGCTCTTCCTGTGGGAGTCATCTCTTTTAGTTCATTCTTGCCTACAATTAACTTCATAAGTCGACGAGCGAATTCTTCTGGCTTTGCACGCCATTTCATCTTCATATACGCGAGCTCTGTTGCATCGATATATATTTCAATGCCTTTGATAAGCTGAACCTGGATAATTCAAATTTGTAAAACATAAATTTACTTTTGTTTACTTTAATAAATAGTACACTCACTTTTCCTTTTGCTGGACGTTTAGATACCAAGAAATCCGCCATATTCGGTTCTCGATTCTCGGCGTTGTCAACATCAGGCGCATCGTTATTTTCCATTTCACCCTCGTTTTCGTTCTGATCGTGAGGGTTAAAGTCCCTTACACCCTCGTCATCTTCGTCACCGTGAGGCCTTGCGTTTATCTCCCTTCCACTCTCGTCATCTTTGTCGTCGTGAGGCCTAGAGTTTCGATCCCTTTCATCCTCGTTATCGCGTGGCTTGTAGACCTGATTACAGTCCGCAGAATTTGCGATTCTACCAGGCACTACGTTTTGGCCACGATTTTTTGCATCGGCTGCGCCATCACGAGGTTGATTCATGCCTTGACCGGTCTCGTCATCTATTTCGCGGTTTTTCTCATTGTTCGTCTTCTGATCCTCCTTGCTCTTCTGATTTTTCTTCGCTGCCGTAGCTTTAACTTTAACCTCACTTCCTGACGTTTTGCTCTTCTTAGGGCTCTTTTCACTACCAGGATTTTCTCAGCGTTTCTTCGCGATCACTTCATTATCCTCGTCTGCTTCTTTCTTGTTTTTACGTTTCTCTTTGCGCTTTCTCCCGTAATTCTCATCCTTGTCGCGGTTTTCAGTCGCACCGGTCCCTTTTACAACGCTGCCGTTATACTTTGATTCTGCCTCCGAGCTTTCCATGCGCATTGTAGATCTAAAAAGTAACATATTAATTACTCACTTGAATAAAATAAATAATGAACACGCGTGTTATAAGCTAACATACTCATCACCCGAGACATCGCTAAAAATTGATTTTTCAGAGAGAAGTTTTTCGTCAAGTTTCGCGTTCGCACTCGATGCTGCTGCCATAATTTTTTTGTTCTTCGAGGCCATCTTACGTTTTTTCAAGATCACAGCCTGTGGAAATGATTTTCGTCTCTGAGGCGTCATGATCTTTCCAGAGATATCGACATCGAGAGACTCCAAGTAATCCACGTCATCTTATAATATAATAACAGCACTTTTCAATTAAGTCATGAAATACATTCAAAACAATGATCGCATTTAATAAAGATGTATTATAAATACCACTGCTGATGATTATTTCGACTTCATGCCATTCACCTCCCCATCTGCCGAAAGTTTTCGTCTTTTTCCTCTTGATATCCTTATCACTCAAAATACTGGATGTTTTCGGATCAGCATTTATCCATAGAACCAGCGAATGCATTTTGTATCACTTGATTCGTTATTTCTTTAAACAATATTCTTATTCGTAAAAAGGGTTAGCTGCATTCGTATCCTCGACTCTTTCCGTTTGCGTTTTTTCAAACGCGAGGCATGAAGTGCTGTTATTTATTTACGTCGCAACCAACTTCATGCATGTTTCGATTTTCATATTTCAAATCTTGTCGCTTCATTGTAAACATTCGACAGCGAGCGCATTAAAGATCGAATAGGTTATTTTTTACGGAAAAAAGTTTTGTATTATAGATCGTAATTTACTCATAATAATAAAAAATAATGAAGAGAGCAACGAATTTTATCGAATCCAGCAGGGCTCAGAAATGTCTGGGATTAAGTATGGGAAAGTCTCAAATGCCAGACTAATCTGGTCAGACTTACGCAATACTTGTGCCGAACTGAGCCCAGACTAATTTTTTACACGGGCAGGTAATAAATAACCGGGGGCGCAATAAAGGTTATTTTTTGGTAACTATTTGGAATTGTGGTTTGTTATAATTTTATTTAAAGGTGTATCACTGATAATAAGCCACAACTAGAACTCCGATGCTACACGCTGAACCCAATGGAAAAATACCTGTGACACTATGCGCGCGCATACTTCAGAGAGAGCGCGCTGCGAACGAGGTAGCACAAGAACTGGTGCCAAAACTGCACCGGGTCTGTGCTGCATCGGCTTCGCTTAGACTGTTATTCGGCACGATTGTGTGCACTAATGGCATGCGTATGCGCTGTATCGGCATAATTCAGCTTTCCTGATTCTGCACACGAGTGTCGGTGTCCCCCCAGGCTCACTTTTTTTCCGTGATAGCTAGTCTACCGGATAGACGTTTATTTACGTCGCTAAACCGTGGTTGTAATCTCCGTACGTTTGAAAGATAACTATGTGTGCTGTTCTTGAGACTACGGCTCAACCGAGAGGGTCATCGTGCGCCTTCGCCTTGAACCTGCCTGTCGTGCGACTACGCTACCTCGCCCTTGAAGGAGACGTCCTGGGGCTCTAGCTGGTTCCCTAGAGCAAGTGGAATCTCCTATCCAAGTGTCAGCTCTCTCTCTCTCTCTCTCTCTCTCGCTCTCTCGATAGCTCTCTCCCGGTCTCTGATTACGCCGTTCGTCTACGTCTCGCACACCCGCGTGTGTGCTCGTGTAATACATTGATTTACCACAATATAAATTCTCTTTATACTGTCAAACCTTGTGTTCAGCGTCGGTCAATCCGTACCCCGTCTCCTTATATAGACAAAGTTCCCCGCTGCCTCCGCGGACACGCGTATCGCTTCAGGATACACGCGCATAGAACATGCAGCCAGCCATTCTACGACCTTGGCCGGTCCACTATGTGCCTCGGAACAACACGAGGGAACGAGACCTTGTCTCAATTATTGCGAGGTGATCGTCCCGGTAGTAGTTGCATTGTACGCAGCTAACGTCTGCGCGTTTACTGCCAAAAACATTACCCCGTTATAATTATGAAAAAAGTTATTGTTTGGATTATTATAGTCTATTGAAATAAAATGAAAGATAATCTTAAAAGTAGTATTGACATCGATTGAATATATTATACCACCGACATATACCTTTCAAACCAATTCAACTTTATTGATAAAATTACAACTAAACTGCATTCTAATAATATTCAGATAGAAGTTAGTAAAACAATATATTAAATTTCAAACTCATCTTATAAATTAAAACGGATTGCGATTGAATAGCACAGAATTACGGGTTTAAAACGTTAAAAAACGTTTTACTCTAATCCAATTTAACGTTTGTAAATCTAGTTTAGAAAACGTTTTGTAGTAGATAGGCTATAAACATACCAAAACATAGGCATACTAAAACACCCCCTCTCCTTCCAGAGTGTTTTGGTACCCGATGCAAGAGGGGGGATGCCCTCTCTCTCTCTCTCTCTCTCCAAGATACTAAAACACCCTCTCTCCTCTCAGAGTGTTTTAGTACCTGATGAGAGAGAGTGGGATAATTTTTCCTCTCTCCATTATGTTTTGGAATGCCTATAGCGTTCTCTACTTTTTTGCTTCCTCCTAGACAAAGCTGTGTAATAGTAAAATTTTGAGTTTAGTCAAAACTTCTAGAAAATACTTCTTGGTGTGTAAGAAATTCAAATCAAGTGTTTTTAGAAAATATCGATGTGCGTGTGTTTTTTCTTCTTTTTCATGTGGCGTAGGCAGAGCAAGCTCTGCACAAGTAGCCCTCCGGCACAAGATCCCCACAGGTACTATCGTTAAACAATACTTCCGTGGGGCCCGTTAACTAGCCTTTTTTGGCTTCTCCTTTGAAGTTTGACAATTCCATACATCCCCCATCCACCAAGATGATTAGGGGTTCAGGATCAAATTCGTCTTCTTCATTCTGCATCGTCCAGCCGTCTGCTTCCTGCAGCATCGTCCGGTCGTCTACTTTGAGCAGCATCGACTAGCTATCCTCAGGACAGAGTCAACCCCGACACCTACATTCCTCTGCATCGGGTGAGGGAGCCCGGGCTCAACTCAGTTACCTACGTTCCTCAGCATCGGTCTGAAAAGCATTTAGAGGTACTCAATCCTAGCTCCTACGTTCCTCTACATCGAGCAGGGAAGTGAGAGTTCAACTCTGTTACCTACGTTCCTCTGCATCAGTCCGAGGAGCGTTTCGTATCTACTACCTAGTGGCCTTCGTCTAGCAACAGTTTTACTCAGCTGTTTCGCCTTGTCCTTCCCTTCTATTCTCTTCGTCCTTATGGTCCTTACGTAGTTGTTTACTGCGCACCAGCCATCCTTCGACGTTAGCATAGCTGTCATCACTCAGGGGTCACCCTAGTCTGAAGGTTCTTCTCGTTCCATTTCCTATCGCGAAAAGTTACAGAAGACATGCTCCGCATCTTCGTTTGCTTCTAAACATACTGGGCAATTTGGATTATCCTCTATCTTGTAGCGGTGTAAGTAGGCTCAAAAATACCCATGTCCGCTCAAAAACTGCGTAAGGTAGTAATTCACTTCCCCGTGTCGTCTATTAGTCCAACCAACAATACATGGTATAAGGCGATACGTCCATCGCCCTTTTCCATTAGATTCTCATCGTCTTTGTCACTCAGCTAGGGTTTGTTCCTTGGCGGATTTCCAAACTTCCTTTTGAGTATTGTCACCACGCCGGCTTTCTTCGTATATATATTTTCGTTCTGTTGCTAGAAAGTCAATAGGCGGCATACTTGAAATAACGCACACTGCATCTTCTGATGCTGTTCGGTAGGCAGAAGCGACCCGCAATGCACTTCTCCTATAAACTGTTGACAGCTTTCGTGTATTGGACTTCACCAACATAGCGTCCGCCCATATTGGGGAACCGTATAACATAATTGATGTGGTTACACTGGCTAGGAGTAACCTTGGACCCTGCGTTGGCCCACCTACATTTGACATTAGTTGCGATAATGCAGCACCGACTTTTGCTGCCTTATTGCTCGCCCTCTCGAGATGCTGCTTAAATGTTAGTCTGGTCCATGTACTTAATGGTCGGCTGAGAGTCTATTTCGTATCCGTCCACTGACAGCGTTATTGTTTCTATTTTCTTTCTACTGGATATAAGGATAGCCTTCGTTTTATGGCTAGCAAACTCAAGTCCAGTCTGCTTTAGCTAATCGTGGATTATACCTACTGCCTCGTTAGCGATTTCCGCCACCTCTTCCTTTTGCTTTGCTACTACCACTACTGCAATATCATCTGCAAACCCTAAAACCGTTGCCTCTTCGGGTAGCTCTAGCCTAAGTACTCCACCGTACATGATGTTCCACAATAATGGGCCAAGCACTGACCCTTGTTAAACCTCTCCAGTTACTTGATGGGTTTTTGTGCCGCTCTCTGTTTTATACAAAATGGTTCTGTCTTTCAGGTAATCAGACATAATCCTTCTTATATATGCGGATACCTCTTTTTTCCGTAGAGCCTCGTGTATCTTGCCCTAGCTGACTGAGTTAAACGCATTTTTAACATCCAGTGTAATAATAGCACGGTATTTCTTGGATCCTCCTTTCTATCTTTTTCTTTCTGTTGCAGTTCTAGCGGTGTCAATTACTAAGCTTACGGCATCAAGAGTGGAGGGTTTTTTCCTGAAGCCGTATTGATACTTCGCAAGTCCGCCTGGTTTTTTATTGACTTGGTCCATTCTAACGCCGATTATGCGCTCTAAGATCTTGCCCGGGGTATCCAGCATGCTGAGTGGTCTGTATGAGGCAGCTTCTCCAGGTGACTTAAAACCTTTTGGTAGTAGCACCAGGTGTTGCACAGTGGGGCCATTTGAAAGAGTTTGGGCAAAAATCTTGATTCAATTGGGGTTACAAAGGAATGAGCTGAAACTTGGTGAAAAATCTTTGTTTTTTAGTGTACTTTCCGAATCCGAATTCCTCGGGAAGATTCATTTGAAGAGTTCAAAATGGCGGTCGGGTATTACTCTAACAGTTACAAATATCATTACGAGAAAGCAGTTATATGTCCTTAAGACTCGCTGGGAAGGAAAAATAATGAGCAAAAAAGCTTATTCTTATGTATTTTTTAACCTCAAAAATTAGTATTACGCGGTCAAAACTTAGAAAAAGACTTACGCTCATGTATTTTTTCCTGCTGAACACGAATCCGCCATTTTTTTGGCCTATATAGCCCCGTTCTTCCATAACCTCAAAAATTACTCTCAAAATCAGTATTACGCGGTCAAAACTTAGAAAAATGAGGAAACCATTAAGCAAAAAAATTAGAAAAAGGCTTACCCGCCTAAAAATAATCATATGATAATCATATGAGTGCTCATATGATTATCATATGAGTGTCGTATGATATATCGTACATTCTCATAAAAATAAATAATTATTCTACCTCTATTCGATACTTATAAATTATATCTTTCTCTGTACTGTTGATTTGTAAGTTGCATTGAGAATTTATTTTTTCATAGATATTACATTGAAAATAATCCGGACTTGTGGAGATTTGAACCCTGAACCTCAAGATTATGAAGTAAGCGTTTTATCACCGAGCCATCGTGATCTTTGATATTGTCGATTACTTTAGTAGAATGAAATAGTCATTATAACTTACGCGCCCTTGTATGTTTTATTTATTATTACTCTGCAATTATTGTTAGTTTGTTTTAATAAAATAAACTCATTATAATTAATTAATAATAAATAAAACAAACAAGGACGTGTTAGATAGTGTAATGACTATTTGATTCTACTAAACTGATCGACATCAAAGATCACGATGGCTCGGTGGATCAACGATTGCTTCATAATCTTGGGGTTCTCGGTTCAAATCTCCACAAATCCGAATTTTTTTCAACGTAATATTTATGTAAAAATATATTCTCGATGACACTTACAAAGCAGCAGTACAAAGAAAGATAATTAATAAGTATTAAGTAGGGGTAAAATAATTATTTATTTTTATTAGAATTTACGATATATCATATGACAATCATATGATTCTCATATGAGGATTCGGTCGAAAGTATTATATGATTATCATATGAACACTCATATGATTATCATATGATTATTTTCAGCCGATATACTTATGTATTTTTCCCGCTAAACACGAATCCACCATTGTTTTCAGCCTATGTAGCCCACGTTCTTCTATAAGCTCAAAAAATACTTCAAAAAGCAGTATTACGCGCTGTTAAGACTCGCAAATAAGAGCAAAAATTAAAGAAAAAGCTTATTTTTATGTATTTTATCCCACTAATCACTAATCTTACTTTATTTTACGTCCTCTAAAACGTTTGTCTCGAACTTTAAATGACACCTCATTGATGCAGATAAACGTGATTGAAAATTGCAGGGGTGCACAAAGCTGCTTATGCATCATACCTTGCTAATCTTAAATTTAAATATTGTTTTGGCCCATATTTTTTGTGTCAGAAATCTCCTTGAATATTTATGTTATTAATTCGGTTGTATTTACGAGTTTTATCCAAATTTGTCAAGTTTTGATAAATTTTGTACATGCAAACAAATTAAAATTTATACTATTATGTATATATTATTAAAAATATTAAAATATATAAATTTACTTTTTAAATAAATAAATAATGAAATCTCTAATATAATTATTAATCTATTAAGACAAATTTTTTTTATAAAAGTATGTTACGTTATATAGTTAACTTAATGCATTCGCTTAGCAGAACACATTTTAATACTTGCAAAAGACGATTTTGCTTAAGTTTACGTTTACAGCGTACATTATGTGCTGTATCGTTCTTTTGTTGTCAGTGATTCTAAGTATTTACCAAATTATTTTTAATATCAAAACTTCATAAAAGTAAATATTAGGTTTAACGCCGATTTATCCGTTGCGGTTAGTTTTAATCCGACTTATTTAGAGTTTAGTTGGTGAGAAAAGTTATTCTAAGCAACTTAAATATGAGTTGGTATACCATAAACGTAAATAATTTGGAAGAGGTGTTTATAACACAAAAAGATTTTGTAGTGCTGTATGTTTTAGACAAGTTTCATTTAGACAGAAGTGAGCAAATCAAGGTTGATATTAAAGAAAAACCCAGAAGATCTTTTTTAATAATTATAAGAAAAAATTGAATGAATTGCGCAAAAATAGAAAAAATATTACAGAGTTTTAAAAAGAGTATGTTAGCCCTGTCAAAAATATCTAGGTTGATATCAACCTTGATATAAAGGTTGATACTACCTTGATTGAACCTTGATTTCAACCTTGATATCAACCTTGATTCCACCTTGATGGAAACGAATATCAAACGTGAGTGGCAGGTTCAACAGGATAAATGTTGATAATGCATAAGTAAAAGCATCGATTGTTGAAATTTATAATCTATATGAATAACAATTTAAGAACAAAAATTAAAAACAGCCGATCCAAAATGACCGACCACGGCATGCGTTTTTGTACTATATACATATAGACAAAGCACATTAGTCCTAAGATTTTTAGGGTCGCTGAACACGATTCAGATATCAGATTTGCAAAATCATTTGTTTAAACGATTGTTTTTATATGAATTATGGAAATTTCACTTTTTTTCATACGATTCACGAAGAGGATCAAATATATACCGTTTTTGCGGTTGCTAAGCGCGAATCTGATATCGAAATTCCGTTTTTGTGGCAAAAAAATATTAATTAATTCATATTGATAAATTTTTTATTTTAAAACTGTATTGGCACATCGGAAAGAGGCTAGGATAATATGTAAGGCGAAAATTGTTCAACTAACGTTCTCCACACGCCCTTTTTTTAAAAAAAACATTTAACAAAAGACTACATGGGCACATTGGAGGAAGGCAAGCAAAGCGAGGAATAAATCTCAACCCAAAATACTTAAACCAAAGTACCCCACGCTCGCCGAGTAAACAAATTTATTTTAAAAACACGTCGGCACATCGAAGAAAGGCGAGCGAAGCGAGGAATAAATCTAAACCTAAATGTGTAAACCCAATTACCCTACGCTCCCCGAGTACAATAATTTAATTTAAAAACACGTCGGCACATCAAAGGAAGGCAAACTGAGCGAGGAATACATCTAAAACCAAAATGCGTAAACCAAACTACCCCACTTTCCTCGATCTAAAACTAGAGCCCTTAATCCTACCTACCCCGGGTCCCACAATTTTTTATGTAAGAATAGTAATTTAATAAATACACTGGGACATCGAAGGGTGGCAAGCGAGAGCAAGGGTAGCCTCTAAATAAAAGCTCTTACCTACCCCACTCGCCGCGAATTTTTATGGGAGAATACTCATTTAGTAAATACTCCAGCACATCGGAGGATAGTATGCAAAGACAAGAACATTATCTTGATTTAAAACCCACCTACGTCTCGAGCCACGAGTTCTATACAAAAAATATACTGTTTTAAATAGAAAAAACATTGAAGAGAGCCGGGCGAGAGCAAGCCGTCGCTTAAAACAAAAGTTTCCGCACCTGTCCACTCCACTCGCCGCAAATGTTGAAGGCAAAAATATATTACTTAACGAAATACGCCGGCATATCAAAGGGATGCAAACGACAACAATGGTAGTATTTTAAAAATAACTAAAATAGGATACTCTATGCTTCGCACGTTCTCTGCAAGAAAATATTTCTATTTGAAAAATATGCCGTATATAGAAGGGTGGCGAGTGAAATTGAAGGTGTCGTTTGAAACGAGCGCGCTTAAACTCACCGATACCATGCGCCGCGAAATATTCCATGCGTGACTGTCACTATATGATCTAACATTTAAATATACTTTGCGAACATTTTTAAAAAATTTCGCACGCGTCGCAATTTCCAGTGGAATAATAGTGTAAATGACAAGTTTTATTTTCCCACCGTTACTCAAGTATATACTCGCGATAATACGTGAACGTGATACATTTTCATAGATGTAACAATTTTAAGAGCTTTATTTACTCGTTTATTGTCAGCGCTTACGGGCCGTATGAACCTTCAACCGCTAGTTTCATGAGGAGCGCAGTTTCAGTATATCTGTAGTCTATACATCTAAGACTAATGTGCTACTCAACGCTCCCAGATCGTACATCTGTACATCGAAGTAAGGAAACATTTGATGTACCGAGGTGTAGATTTTAGTATATTACGATACGTGTGACCTAAATAGCCGATTATTGCACGGCGTGTATTAACGCCCGAGCGCAGCAAGGGCAATAAAACACCGTGCACTAATGGGCTGATTAGTTCACAAGTATCGTGTACAATTTTATAGCACCGCTGCTTAAATCCGCCAAGTCACGCCTATCCATAATCTAAGCAGTCGATTATTATACCGTGAGGTTAGTACACGAGCGTAGCGAGTGCGATATAAACGGTTTAATAATGGACTACTTCGGTCACGTATAGGCGTGACTTAATCGCGGATTTAAGCCACACTGTGCTATAAAATAAATTATTAAACTTGGGAAGTATGGGGTAAGTGGGTTTAGGTTTATTTCTCGCTTTGCTTGCCTTCCTTTTATGTACCGACGTGTAACTTAAATAAATTATTAAACTTGGAGAGCATAGGGTAATTGGGTTAAGATTTATTCCTTGCTTTTAACGCCTTCCTTTAATGTGCGAGCTGTAGTTTAAATAAATTATTACACTCGGAGAGCGTGGGGTAATTGGGTTGAAGCGTTTTGGGTTTTAATTTATTCCTCGCTTTGCTCGTCTTCCTTCGATGTGCCGACGTGTTTTTAAAATAAATTATTGTACTCGAGGACTGTAGGGTAATTGGGTTTACACATTTAGGTTTCAGATTTATTCCTCGCTTAGATCGCCTTCCTTCGATGTGTCGAGGTGTGGTTTGAATAAGCTATTTTACTCGGGAAGCGTGGGGTACTTTAGTTAAAGTATTTTGGGTTTAGATTTATTCCTCGATTTGCTCGCCTTCCTTCGATGTGCCGACGTGTTTTTAAAAGAAGTTATTAAACTTGGAGAGCATGGGGTATGTAGGTTTACGCATTCAGGTTTTAGATTTATTCCTTGCTTAGCTCGCCCTCCTTCGATGTGCCGACGTGTTTTTAAAATAAATTTTTTTACTCGGGGTGCGCGGGGTAATTGGGTTTACAAATTTAGGTTTTAGATTTATTCTTCGCTAAGCTAGTCTTTTGGTGGATGTTTTTTAAAAAAAGAGCGCGTGGAGAACGTTAGTTGAACAATTTTGACCTTACATATTATCCTGGCCTCTTTCCGATGTGCCAATACAGTTTTTAAATAAAAAACTTATCAATATGAATCAATTAATATTTTTTTGCTACAAGAACGGAATTCCGATATCAGATTCGTGCTTAGCAACCCCAAAAACGGTATATATTTGATCCTCTTCGTGCATTTTGCAAATCTGATATCAGATTCGTTATCAGCGCCCTTCGAAACCCCCAAAATAACACTAGTGTTCGTTAAATCCTCAATTTTGCAATAATTTTCACAAACAGCATTGTTTAAACAAATAATTTTGCAAATCTGTTATTAGATTCGTGTTGAGCGACCCCAAAAACGGTATATATTTGATCTTTTTCATGTATTATATGAAAAGAAGGTAAATTTTGCCATAATTTATTTAAAAACAATTGTTTAAACAAATCATTTCGTAAATCTAGTAACAGATTCGTCATCAGCGACCTCAGCACCCCTAGAATAAGACAAATTTTTGTTAAATCCTCAATTTTGCAATAATTTGTATAAACAGCATTGTTTAAATAAATAATTTTGCAAATCTGATATCAGATTCGTGTTCAGCGACCCTAAAAACCATAGGACTGTAATAAATGCGTGGTTTGGATATTTAATGTACATATAATTTATAAGAAAGATATATGTCGTTCATGACATAGGATTTGATGACATAATTATAATTATATAAATAAGTAGAATGCAATACAGAGCTATACTACCGCGATAATTCTCGCGAGATGTCTTGTATTTTACACGCACACACACTCATACCACTCATACTCACTCTTGTTTATACGTCCAATAGACGTAGTCAGTATAATGTTAAATATTTATTGTAGTCAAAGCGAATTTTCCAACGATATATTGCCACGTGGTTCGTCGCCTATAATAAGTACGACACTTGCTTGCGGATCTCCAGCCGGTGGGAAGCCGTGCAAGAGGAGAACCGCTGAGGACTCGGTTTACTCCAGATGTAGATTCCGTGTGTGGTTGTCTGTTGACTTTTGGTTTACCGGTCTTCGACCTTGGCCTTTCCGCTCAGAAACTTGCCTTCGCACAACCGTTCTCCGTCCGTTTCAAAAACTGTTTCAATTAACTTCGTGTCATTTTTACAATAATTACATTTCGCTGACTGGCCAATTATAGACACACTTACCCCTTTCGGGACACTCTGGTTATTCGCTGGGATCGCACTTTTGCGCAGGAGCCTGTTCGTCGCTGGCCTCCTCGCTCTAATCTGACCTGTTCGGCTTCGCGTTGTCTACAAATCACCTCTCATCACCCATACATACATACATACCGATACATACATTTCGTCCTGCGCACGTCTCATCCTCTCCTACTTCGCAGACGCGGGCTTTTCGAATATGTCGAATGACCTTCAGACTGTTACAGGACTGATGTGCTTTGTCGTTTATTTCTGCGTACTTTCCCATTAATAAAAATACGACAAGAAACAAATTTTTAGAGCCATATAGTACAAAAACACATGCAGTGATCGGCCATTCGATATCGGCCATTTTGAATTTTTATTGGCAAATTTTGGTTTAGCGATGGCAAAAATATGACAAGAAACAAATTTTCAGAGCCATATAGTACAAAAATGCATGCCGTGGTCAATCATTTTGGATCAGCTGTTTTTAATTTTTGTTCTTAAATTGTTATTTGTATAGATTATAAATTTGAATAATCGATGCTTTTACTTATGCATTATTAATATTTATCCTGTTAAACCTGCAATTTACGTTTAATATTCGTTTCGATTAAAATGGAATCAACCTTGATATTATTGACAGCAAGTTGGTTAGGAACTGATATTTCGTTTAATTTAGGTTGTTATAAACCTATTCAAACAGGTAATTGTTTTGGTGTATAAATTAAAATTTTGTGTTGTTGTGCACAATACGTTTTATACATATATAATTTTATAATCTCCCTAGTGGAAATAAAACATGTAATAAAGTGTAATAAAATATAAGAAAATATAACAAATCGTACCATTTTGTACGTTTTCGTTGGATTTCAGACCTTTTTTACGTTTTATTACAGTTTGCTACATTTTATTACATTTTGTTACGTTTTATTACAATTTATTACAAATCCATTGATCCAGGATTTCATGAGGTTCTCTTCTTTGAAACGACTAATGTAACAATACGTAAAAAAGTATAACAGAATGTAAAAAATTGTCTGTAAGAGTAATATTATATAAGAAAATGGCGACTTTTTATTTTCGTACTTCTGCTTACATCCTTTTACTTTTTCTTACAATTTCTTATGCATTGTTACATTTTATTATAAAATTAATAATTAAAAAAATATAAATAACATATGTAATAAAATGTAAAAAAAAGTTAAAAAAATCTAAAAATGTAAGAAAGTGTACAAAAATGTATGAGAAAAAAAATCCGAAATCCAACAAAAAGGTACATTTTCTTACATTTTTTTACGTTTTATTACAATTTATTACAATAAGATAATTTAAAATAAAACCTTCCTCAAAAGTTAAAAGGTAGGCAAATATAAACTGGTTTTTATTTACTATTAATCTTGTATTTGATGATGATATAATTCATTCAAATAATTATTTATATAAGTGACAAACTATGGTAAAAAATATATGAAATCAAATAGTTAAATGTCAATTACGTATTTCGAATAAATGTATTAAATTATTCTTTAATACGATTTATAATTTCATTGTTTTCTTAACGTCATTGTTCATTTACTGGCGGTATTCTACACTACTATGAAAATACTTGATAAACCCGTCGCTTAATAATTTTACGGTGAGATTCAAAGAATAATTTTTCAATGATAATTTTTCAATTTTTAATATCTGCTTTAATATTAATGATGTGTTTCACTAAATTTGAAAGACGTTATAAGTTTATTTGACAATGTTATTAATATTTATATCAAATCAAACAATTCATATTAGGAACTATCAACCGACGGGTTTATCAAGTATGTTCATAGTAGTGTAGAATACTGCCAGTAAATTAACAATGACGTTAGGAAAACAATGAAATTATAAATCGTATTAAAGAATAATTTAATAAATTTATTCGAAATACGTAATTGCCATTTAACTATTTGATTTCATATATTTTTTTTACCATAGTTTGTCACTTATATAAATAATTACGCGCTGCCGTACGGTCGTCTCCCATTCTCGCTACGTGCCCTGCACATTCCAATCTGCGTGATTTTATTATTCTGTTAATATTTGGTGATGCGTACAGATTGTGTAACTCATCATTGTGTAGTCTCCTCCATTCCCCGGTTTCCTCATCTTTCTTCGGCCCGTATATTTTTCACAAGACTTTATTTTCAAATGCCCTAAAACGGTTGTCTGCCTGCTTAGTGAGAGCCCACGTTTCGCACCCGTACAGAACCACCGGCAGTATTATTGTCCTGTATATTCTTATTTTAACGTTTTTAGACAACAGCCTCGACTTACGTAAAT
This sequence comes from Nasonia oneida, assembly GCA_037356405.1. Classification (NCBI taxonomy): domain Eukaryota; kingdom Metazoa; phylum Arthropoda; class Insecta; order Hymenoptera; family Pteromalidae; genus Nasonia; species Nasonia oneida. The sequence goes on along the minus strand of JAZHPH010000247.1, from coordinate 149,530 downwards.
TACTCACGGCGTAGAAGCAAGCATTACCCGAATGGAGTCTCTTCATTATTTCGACATTAATCTGGTTTCTATCATTTATGGTCGTACCCAGATACCTGAATTTGCTAACCTTTTCAAAAGTAAAATTCCCAACTCTGAGATCTCCCTCCCCTCTGCAGATGCCTAGTTTATCCACAATCATGTACTTTGTTTTTGATTCACTCACTTTTAACCCTGTATACTTCGCCGCTTTTATGAGGATTTCCGCGTTTCTTGCTACCGTTTCCCTACAATCTCCCAGTATATCGAAATCATCTGCGTAGCGTAGTATCTGCTTTGTTTTATTAAGCGTTGCGCCCAGCTGGCTAAGCTGCATTTTTCTAACGACATACTCTAACGTTAAGTTGAACAGCATCGTAGAGAGCCCATCCCCTTGTTTTAAACCATCATGTATCGTGAAGGGTTCTGATACATTACCGCCTACTCGGACCGTTCCCGTGCTTCCGTTCAGAAATATTTGAATCAATCTCATGAGTTGTTTTGATACATCAAAAAGTACTAGAATTTGATACATTTTGCTTCGCTTAATAGAATCGTACGCTTTTTTAAAATCTATAAATAGTTGGTTTATGGTTTCGCAAAATTCCCACTTTTTCTCTAACAACTGTCTTATGGTAAACATTTGATCGCTCGTCGATCTATTGCGCCGAAAACCGCACTGATAATCTCCTACTATATCTTCCGAGAATGGAGTGAGTCTAGCTTGTATTACGTTTGACAGAACTTTGTAGCACGTTGCTAAAAGTGAGATACCCCTACAGTTGTTGCAGTCTGTCTTATCCCCCTCTTTAAAAATCGGTATAATGATAGATTCCTTCCAATTTTCGGGTATTGTTTCATTTTTCCAGATGGCACATACTAGTTTATAGATTTTAAAAGTAAGCTCGACGCCCCCATATTTGAGTAACTCAGCTGGTATAGAGTCATTTCCCGCTGCTTTGTTGTTTTTTAGTTTTTTAATCGCGGCCTCTACTTCTTGGTAGCTCGGTTCCTCCACGTGGAGTTTGGAAGTGTGAATTTCGTCCCCTAATTTTTCGCTATTTTCGTGCATGGTTAATAATTTATCGAAATAGTTTTTCCACATCGACAGTTATTCGTTGTCATTTGTTACGAGGTCCCCGTTTTCGTCCTTCATCAATTACGCTCTACTCCTAAAACACTTTCTGATGGCGTTAATCCCTCTGTACATTTCGCGGGGGTTATTTTCCTTACTGTTAGTTTCTATTCTCCTAATGAGATTCTTTTGATACTCCCGCTTCTTATTTCTGTAGATCGCGCCCGCCTGTTTCCTTACGTTAGAATACTCTTCTATGGTCCTATCACTTTTATTGTCTAAGCTATCTAATTTAGCCTTTTTGCGTCTTTCAAGCCAGAGTTCGCATTCTTCGTCAAAGCATGGTTTGCTCTTTGGCTTTTTCTTTTTGCCCAGTACTTTGTTCGGGGTCTCTTTTACCATTTTTTCGATGTCCCCCCATAAGCTATTCGGTTCGTCATTCCCCTCCGGCGATGTGTTTGCTTCTTCAAGTGCCTGAAACTTGTTATTAGTCTCTATTAGGTACCTAATTCGCTCTGTTCTATCTCGTAGCTTTTCAATATCGAAGCTTTCTACCTTGCTTGCTCGCTTACTATTTTGATTCGCTACTAATCTAGCTCTTAATTCGGCTACTACTAGGAAATTGTCCGAGTCGCTATCTGCCCCTCTATAAACCCTTATGTCGAGAACGTTAGTATGACGTCTTTTTTCAATGAGAAAATGATCAATTTGGTTCTGTGTGGCCCCGTCCGGTGATGTCCACGTTGCTATGTGTATGTCCTTGTGTTTAAAACACGTAGTTTTGATTATAAGATCTTTTGCTGCCGCGATATTTATGTCCCTAATACCGTTATCATTGCTGGCTTCGTGTAGGCTTTCCTTCCCTATAGTAGGCCTAAACATGTTCTTTCTACCTATTTTAGCATTGAAATCGCCTAATACTATTCTTGTGTCGTAAGACGCGAACTGATCGATTACCTGCTCTAAAGTTTCGTAATAGAGATCCTTAGCTTCTTCTTCTTTGTCCTCCGTAGGACAGTGTACATTAATAAATAAATATCTATACCATTCACCTTCGATGATGATGTACGAGAGCCTATCATTGACGGATTTGAAACTTTGAACCGAATGTATGATGCTTTTGCTTACGAGATATTCGGTGCCTAGGGATCCCCTGCTCTCGGCCCCATACAGGTACGTGAAGGTACCCAATGCTAATACTCCGCCATCTGGCCACCGCGATTCCTGTATTGTTACCAAATCTAGATTGTACCTATTAGCTTCCTTTATGAGTTCTTTAAACGCGCCTGCTCTGTATAGACTGCGAACATTCCAAGTTCCGACCGTTAAGTCCCTTTTGGTTTGGTTTTGATTTTTTGAGCCATGATAGTATGTTAAACCCGCGCGGTTTGGATCCTGTTCCGATCGCATGTGAGCCCACCATTCTAGAGGTGATAACCCCCATACCTCTCTAGAACTAAGTATGAGAGCTTTCCGACTTTGACGAGGACAGTGTCAACTAGTCGTCAGACACACTACGATTTAATTCTCGCATCCTAACGCCCCCCTACAAGGCAGCGCGCCTTCGCTGGCATCGTTACTGCATAAGACCAGGTGACGAATCATTCTACACATCCCCTTTTGGGGCAGTTGTCATCGTTCCCGCATCCTCCTCGGCAGCAGGATTTTTTCCCATTTTTGTAATGTGTGATGAAAGAGTTAGATTAAGAGATAAGAGATAATGTGAAGTGTTTTTTGTTGTGGTGCTTGCGTAGTGTTTCCAGGTGAATGCGTTCGACAGTGTGGGCTCATCACACCTACGCCGGGGGCCTTATTCACTAAGGTGTATCGCCACGATATAGAGTCTTATGGTGTCAATGAAGCTTCCTGATTGGTCAAAACAGGTATATCCTCGTATATCGTCCTCGATAAACGTTAGTGAATAAAGCCCCTGTTCCTATCGGCTGTCCGCGACTGCTTATTCAATTTATTCGCAGCTAACCTCTTTCCCAGGGGCTGTTCCTCTATCCGCAACCTGAGGACGCGCTGTATAGTGGTGATAGGCACCCACCCGTCCGATCTGGACGACAACGCCCAAGACCCGCTTAGGGTAGCGGCATTGTAACAGATTTTAATGAATTATATCATCATCAAATAAAAAATTAATAGTAAATAAAAACCAGTTTATACTTGCCTACCTTTTACCTCTTGAGGAAGGTTTTATTTTAAAGATTTCACGAATTTTTAAGGGTAATCAGTAATTATAATAAAAACTATCCTCTCAATAAATATATTACATTATACTTCACTAACTTAAAAGAGAATCATCAAACTGTTGTTAAAATAGTGAGTATTAGTATTAGTTTTAGTTCAAAAGCAACCGTCAAATAAGATTTGTAAAATAAATAGATGTACACGCTAGAATCTCCACAGCAATTCCTACAACCGTTATCCACACATACCTAATAAACTACGAAGTGATAAGTGACCCCCGAAACCCTTGAGTAACGAGTTCTGACTAATTATGCTACAAATTCCCATGAAACGCTTGGAGACGACGTTCATATGGTCCACCCTGGGCACTAGGTACCTTGGAGGCTGTAGCCGTCGCGATATTCGTGTTTATCGACCCCAAAAACAACCGATTAACGAGTTTCGACTAATTATGCTACAAATTCCCCTGAAACTCTTGAAAACGACGTTGATACAGTCCACCCTGGGCACCAGGTAACTCGGAGGCTGTTGCCGTCGCGATATTCATTTTTAGCGACCCCCAAAACCCCTAAGTAGCAAAGCTGGACTTATTTTAATAAATACTATGCATTGAATGTGTCTATTTATTATATATATATATATACATTTTATTTCTAATTCGATTTGATTTTTCGCGTCACAGAAGTCTCGAAGATAAGAGCGGAAGTTGGGAGAAGAAAAAAAATTAAAAAGAAAATCACAACACAAAATTTCGGTCAGCTATAGAATGATAACAGATCGTTCATTTTTTACGAAACTTTTTATAAATAAAAGTTCTTTTATTATCTTTGAAAGTAATATTGATTCACCTGAAGATATAAATGTTTGAATATTTTGTAGAGGTTAGAATACTCAATTTCAAAGAATATAAGGTTGCGGTGCACCCGACAGCCCGTATAGTACTGTAGTACTTATAGTTGTCATCGGAGGCGCTACCACGCCCCTTGATATTTTATATTGGGAATTTTAAGTTGCATTACGCCCTCTGGTGGATGCGACTTTATCGCCGCCATGTTTTATAAATATATATATATATATATATATATAGATATAT
>JAZHPH010000247.1:86946-145031 GCA_037356405.1 Nasonia oneida | reverse complement strand
TATATATTTAGGCGGACGTTAGCGTGTCAGCAGTTACCTGCACGAGGACTTATCGTGCACTATTCAGCTGACTGAGATTTCTGGATATATAGAAATGCGCGTAACTTTAATGGGTTGTTTGATTTAGATTGGTTATTTTATAATTGAATTATACACTTTAATTTTAGTTGTATTGTTATATTTGTTTTATTTGTCGACCCAGAACTCAACCATAGATTATATTTGATGTTTTGTAGTTTACAATTGGTGTTTGCTTATAGATATTCGATTAACCTTACTAGGTACCCCGGCTGAAAATAATCATATGATAATCATATCCCTGGCGAAAAAAAATCACGTGATTATTTAGCGTTATTTATCACGTGATATATCACGTCAGAAATCACTCATAAAATTTAAATATTTGTTTATATTGAAATAGATTTTCAATCAAAACAAAATTTTCCTGACCAAGACTTGATAAAGTGATAAATATAATTATATTTTATGTATAATTTGATTAGCTGTTTGAAACTTGCAACAGCACAAATATCTCAGGTAGTAAGACATTGGATTGTCAAGTGAAGGACAGGGGTTCAAGTCTTGGTCAGGAAAATTTTTGTTCTGTTTATTGCGATTTATTTATATAAATTATCAATATCATCAAATATTTTATAATTATTCAGATGGAAAATAAACAATTTATTTAAATATAAACAAATATTAAAATTTTAAGAATGATTTCTGACGTGATTTTACACGTGATAAATTACGTGATATATCATGTGAGAAATCAAGTGATTTGTCACGCGATTAATCATGCGATTTATCACGCGATTAATCATGTGATTATTCACGTGATATTTTTCGCCAGGGATGAGTGCTCATATGATTATCATATGAGCAATCATATGAGTGTCATATAATATATCGTAAATTCCCATAAAAATAAATAATTATTCTACCCCTATTTCATACTTAATTATATCTTTCTTTGTAGTGCTGATTTGTAAGTTGCATCGAGAATTTATTTTTTCATAAATATTACATTGAAAAAAATCCGGACTTACGGCACAGTATAATGGCACGATTTCGCACAATTTTGGCATGATGTTGCCCAGCAAATTATTTCCACTAGGGTAGATTTCATTACTTTTATTAGTCTTTTTTTGCCAAGGTTTTTAGTTTTAAAAAAATTTGTTTAGGGATATTTTTAACAGGGTAATATAAGAAAAAGTACTATTACTATTCGAAAAGGTACTATTCGAATTTCCATTGGGGGGGGGGGGCATAACATTATTTCGGAAATATTTCATACTGTGCGTGGGGACATGTTTCTATTCCTAAGGTTACCTTGGTAACGTGAGCTGACAACAGTTTGTATCTACAAACCCTTAACAACATGTATATATACAATCTTGTTGATTTAGTTTAATTATATTGCTTGGAAAATAATGTTTCGACTTATTCAAAAGAAATATTTTCATCTGTTTTTAAATACTTTATAGTGTGTAATTTTTGAACAGAAATATGTCAATCGTGTTTCTATGTGTATTAGTCACACAAATATATATTTTTTAAAATGATTATTGATTTACAGAACAAGTTGCATTATTCATCCTAATCAAAACTATAATTTAGACAAACAATGGGCTTATTTGATCGCTTAGCAAATCTTGTAGGATTAAGAAAAAAAGAAGTAAATGTTTTAGTAGTGGGTCTTAACAATAGCGGTAAGTCAACGGTGATAAATCATTTCAAACGTGAAGACAATCGTTGCATAGACATAGTGCCCACTGTTGGCTTTAATGTTGAAAAATTTGCATGTAAGTTTATATATATATAACTGTAACATGTGGAAAGAATACTTCGGAATGATAATCTTGTTAGATATAAGTACAGGTTGAATATAGATTGTTTTTGACCTGATTTAAGGTTTACTATAAATGAAATTTTATAAAATATTAGAAAGCAAAAAAGAATGTTTGCTATTTATGATAAAATTCTTAAACTTTCTATACATGTTTATATATTTGACTCATTGTTATATACATTGTTAAGAAAATGTAAGGTTCCTATTTATAAGTTAAATATGTAAGTTTATGAATTACTTTCTATGCAATTTTTTGGTTATCAATATATTTGATGACACATATTGAAATAGCGTAGCTTTAACTTTTACAAAAGTGTGGGTAAAATGTTTACGATTTTTATGAATACCAATAATTTAATTGGCTGATCATTACTGATTCCTAATAAAAACTTTACAGTACAGTTATACACTGAGAAATTTACACAAAGACTATATTACACTTGCAAATTTGCAAATCATTTGTTTCAAATGTTTTGTATGATGAGTGTAAATTATGTATACTAGAAATTGCTTAGCGTGCTTTATGCATTCATTTTGTTATTGTTGAACTCTCTTAAGGTAGTACCGTCACAACATCCATGGTAAAAATGAGCGTGCTTTTTATTTCTTGTTTATTCGCGATAATTACTTTACTAAATGAGCTGCATAATGAACATACACCAAATAATGATTATGCATTGGCATTAAATAATTCTATTCGTATCCTAATTAAAGGACGTCGTTATTCGCACCAAGATTCACGTAATTACGTGATTCTACGTGACTCGAAGGGTAGCTTTTTGGTTACATTCTTAGAGTCACGTAAATTTCCGGACAACTTGGGGTCACATGAATTTTCCGGAAAAATCTTGTCACGTAAAAGCTCCGAGATGTGTAAATTTTTTTTACAGTCACGTAAAGCTTCCAGTCACGTAAATTAAGAAAACACAAAGTTGTTCCGATTCAACGTTTTTAGTTACGTGCAATTTACTTTTCTTCTGCAAAGAGTAAATCTGTGTACTGATGCTTTAGCATACTTATCTTTTCATCAGATGTGCTAAGGCAATCATACGAACTCTTCGCAAAGGCACACTCTTCACAAACGTACTCTAGAAAAATGGCCAAACATTGAATCAGAACCATTGAATCAACCATAGATTATATTTGATGTTTTGTAGTTTACAATTGGTGTTTGCTTATAGATATTCGATTAACCTTACTAGGTACCCCGGCTGAAAATAATCATATGATAATCATATCCCTGGCGAAAAAAATCACGTGATTATTTAGCGTTATTTATCACGTGATATATCACGTCAGAAATCACTCATAAAATTTAAATATTTGTTTATATTGAAATAGATTTTCAATCAAAACAAAATTTTCCTGACCAGGACTTGATAAAGTGATAAATATAATTATATTGTATGTATAATTTGATTAGCTGTTTGAAACTTGCAACAGCACAAATATCTCAGGTAGTAAGACATTGGATTGTCAAGTGAAGGACAGGGGTTCAAGTCTTGGTCAGGAAAATTTTTGTTCTGTTTTATTGCGATTTATTTATATAAATTATCAATATCATCAAATATTTTATAATTATTCAGATGGAAAATAAACAATATATTTAAATATAAACAAATATTTAAATTTTACGAGTGACTTCTGACGTGATTTTACACGTGATAAATTACGTGATATATCACGTGAGAAATCAAGTGATTTATCACGCGATTAATCATGCGATTATTCACGTGATATTTTTCGCCAGGGGTGAGTGCTCATATGATGATCATATGAGCAATCATATGAGTGTCATATGATATATCGTAAATTCTCATAAACATAAATAATTATTCTACCCCTATTTCATACTTAATTATATCTTTCTTTGTACTGCTGTGTTACGTGACAACTTTCCCGATCTCGCATCTGAAATAATAATTTCAAAAGTAGGATCGAGAAAGTTCCACATGTAAAAAGGTACAGCGAGACTCAAGGCCACAAAAGTATCAAGTGGCTAAGAATCTCGCTGACCTAAACAACTTCCCCGCCAACGGCTAGAAGCGCACGTGCGGAGCTACGTTGCTGTTTCGGCGCGCAACTAGTTGCCAGGCCCCGTAAGGCCTAATGAGTACAACAAGCGTCGACATTGTAACGCGGCTGAGGGGAAGTAAGCTGGCGACAGCGTGGGAGGTCCGGAACCTCTTCCGAGCGCTCTCGAACCACGCTGCTCTCACACTTCGTGATCGGGCGCAGAAGCCGGCGGACTTATATATTCCATTTAGGAGTTCATTCAGATTTCCATCGTTTAATTCATTTTTAGATTTCTTTGTTATACGTGAGAGTGTATATTCCCATAGATTTCATTTGAGAGTTTATTGCAAGAATTGTAAGAAATTTACTTTGGAGAAAAATATATATATAATACTTGGACCATACATCTTGTGTATATGAATTTCATCCCGAATCATACAGTCCAAAAACTCATATATATATATATATATATATATATATATACACACACACATATATACTTTACAAGGAAGAGAAAATATCCAGTGGTCCGATCAATAGACACAAGGTAAGATTTCACATTATTACAATTGGCCCGCAAGTAAAGATCAGGGAGTACATTTGTTGGCAGTGAACGAATCCTGACCAGATTCTCCCTGGACACCTGTACAGTGTGTCAGATAGGTAGACTCACACACAAAAAGGAGAAACTCTTCAAGTTTCTACCTAACAAAATTGGAGGTCTCACCGAGATTTTGCTTATCTCAAAACAAACTTACTTCTCTTTTCTCTTGAATCACAATATATTAATATTAGAGTGAATATAGTGCGTGGGTAACAACGTGGGTAACAACGCGCGTGGGTAGTCAAAGGGGGCGGCCATCTTGCGAGCTTCGGTTTTCCCAAATTCGAAATCAATCGTTGCTTTGGTCATGTTAGTTCAGCCTGTCGAGAAGAAAAACGTGTAAGAAAATATTTGAATCGAAAAGAAAGATTATCGAGGATATAAATTTCAAAAGGAGCAATTTTCAAATCTCCAAAAATTTGCTGAAAGTAAAATTATCTTAGCTAAAAACATCCTAATTGTTAAAAATTTCGACAAAAATAATTTTACAATTTTCAAAAGAAAAAAAGGGAACAAAAACTTTGCTTGTGAAAGGACCCCGAATGATAACGACTAAAATATTTATGATTTTAATATAAAAAAAAATACATCTAATGAACATATAAACATTTATATAATACAGTTGACAACAAGTTGGTAAAGCTGTGTGATTTTAGAGGGAAGGGCTATATATATATGAAAAACAAAGAAACACATGCGAAAACAATACATATGAATCACACACACCTCAATCTAATCGACGAAGATAAAAAAACAAATCATCGGCATTTTCCCAGCCAGAGTCGAATCAGAACGTTCTCATTACGCAGGTGCTCTGGTGCTGAAATTCGATTTTCGAAGCAAAGGTGAAAATTGACTGTTCAGGACCAGAAGTATATGTTACATGCTATAAAAGAAAAGAAAAATCAAAATTGGTATCAGAGATTATTAGGAAAGAAAGAGTGCGACTGACAACAAATTGGTAAAGTCACACTCATTGTTTAAGTAGAAAAAAAAAGATAGAATATTAAAACGCACTTTGAAGTACTTGTGCGAACCCTTTTTCTTACACGTCTGTACACCAAACACTCAAGTTAAAATAGTTAGATATGCATAATATTTTAATATTTTTCTGCGAGTAATGACAATTTAAGAAATTTGAAATTTGAAAAGCACGTATTCCTAGAACACTTCAAGAAAAAAAGAGATAAGCAAACAAAATAGCTTCACAGCATTTAAGAGAGTGAAAAGATTAGAAACATGTTAAAACAAGATCATTCAATTTTGGTTGTTCAATAAATGCAACTAAACACTCAGTCCCAAATTATTCATCACTGATGCACAAACGAACACTATTTACTATCATCATTATTTATAAAGGGACAGATGTCAAAACGCGTCAAAGTTGGTTTCACTTGTAAACACTTGTAAAGAAACAAAGTAAAAGTAGAAGCACGTACACTAAAAGAAACACTCATCCAGTTTATTCGGCTATGTAACATTGTTGATAACTGCATAGAACCAAAGAGATTAAAAAGTTGAACATTGACCGTGGAAGTTTGAACCAGTAAATTTATTTCTGGTCCCTTGAACAACATTCACTACACAATTCCCCCGACCCTCGAAAAAGCAAATAAGAAAGCAAAATCACAACATTTAAAGAAGTAAAGCGTGTGACAGTGCCCAAATCTTTACACTTACGTGCATTTCCTTGACTCATCACAGGCGAAGAGAAATCGTTGAGAAGCCTGGTACCATCTTAAAACAAATAAAAGGTATTTAACACAAAGCAACAAGCTCTAGTGTTAAGCAAATGATTTATGTTTGGAAAAATTGCGAGGGAAACTTATCTGAATAAGCAGCAACAGGTGTGCACTGCTTGGGGTAGAGAGTCCTGGGCCCACACTCATATTTCCTGTTTTCACTAATAAACACTGTCCAAGAATCACCGACACAGGTAGAGAACACACTCGCGGACCAACAGATTACACGTGCGCACTATTTTCACCGCGATTTAATAACAATAATCGAAAGGGAAAGTACGCGACGCGGGTGAAGTTAGCCATTGCAGCATAGCAACCGACGGCGCGTGTTTGTTCAGAGCGAACGCGGCCGCGGATGCATGCTCGCGAGCACAGTCACTAGAATCAGCTATAGGGACTTTGCAGCGGCACGACATTAAGCGCGCGCCACTGACGCGGTCAAGCCGGAGTAGAGTCAAGAAGCAGAGAGAGAGAGAGAGAGAGAGAGAGCGTGGCGGCCATTTTGAGCGGGCACGAAATTCAAATAGTAAGAGCGAAATATCGATATTTTAAGAGTTCTATGACAATAACAATTATTATTCGTTAACTTAGATGTAAAATAGGGTTCATTTAACCTTTTCTATAAATAAATAAATAATTTTTTTTCCTCTTTTCCTTCTTTTCATTATCTTATTAAGAAAGCTTTACGCTCTACGGAATAATAATTAACGGTTTAGAGTTTAGTTAATTAAATATTAAGGGGACATTGAATTCTTTCTTTTCATAAAAAAGACTCAATATTAAGAATTTCTTCTCTTTAGGGATAATAGTTTTGATTCGGGTTTTTCCTCAACTAATTAATTATTTTTCGCACTTAATTATTTTCAAACATCCTAACGATTGCCTAGATTATCAATTTTATTTCTTTTATCGCGCTTACTTAGCTCTTTTATGATGCCTTACATGCAATTTACATAGAGATTTCGAAACTTCGTTAAATCATTCATTTTTTTTTGCTAGCCTTAACATCACGTACCGAAACTTAATTTAATTTGACTAACCAACTTTTATAATAATTTTCGAATAAACAATTAGATTTTGTTGATTAACTTTTTAGAATTTTAAGAATTTTAATTTGAAACTAGGTTAATTAATAGCATTTAACTCTTGAATACTAGTTTTTTTTTTTGGGGGGTTTTGAGAATTTAATTATTAAAACACACTTATTTAATTTCCATTTAGAATATAAGAAGCAAGCGAAGTTTATAACAATTAAAAAAATTGGTTTTTAGTCACTTTTTGGAACTTTTATTCCTACTTGCGTGAATTATCCTTGAAATAATTATTTTTGCCCCTTTTACGAACATTACGTACCCATTTTACACCACTTTACAAATTCCTGTTTGCGAAACACGACACTTTAGTAGTTTTTTTGTTGTTGTTTTGGTCCATACCTTTTGCATGTTTCCAAGGCACGAAATTCTTAAATTTTGGTTTTTGAATTTATAGACAAACTTCTTGAAATAAAGATATAGTGGCGACAAGTGAGAGTGATAATATTAGTCAGGCAAAATTCTACAATTACTTAAAAATAAATTGAGTAAGAAAAGGAAGGTGAAAGTAGCTGAAGGCATTTTAAATAACTCGAAGTATCATAAAAATCCAAGGGAGATAACAAGCGACACAAGTGATTATTTAGATTACCTAGTAGATATAAAATACTTATTCGAGATGACGGGTAATGGGTCAAACGAGGATAATGCAACCGGAGGAGAAGCACCAGACGCGAGCATGCTATTAATGCATAAGTGGCATTCCAAGTTTTGATGGAAAGAAAAATCTTCGAGACTACATACAAGACTTGAGGAACGCCAGCGAATTAGTCAGTGACCCGATTAAGCCTCAATTATTACAACTCGCCCTACACAAAATAACGGGATCAGCAAAGAAAAGTTTAAACAACAAAACAATAAAAAGTGTAGAAGATTTAATACAACATTTAAAGCAAAGATTTGAACCCGGAAGAAATTTCAGTTACTATAATAATAAAATACAGAACGTGAGGATGAGAGAACAAGACACAGTAGGCGATTTTTATGATGAAATAAACGTGCTCCTGAGTAGTGCTAAAAACGCTTTGAAGGAAGAAAAAGGAGAAAGTTTCAAAAATGAAATGATGGCACCATTGGAAACCTTAGCAGTGGATATATTTATTAAAGGTTTACCTGCAAATTTGGCTGAACGAGTGGACTACAATAAACCCAATGATTTACGAGAAGCTTATGAAGAAGCAGTGAGACTAGAAACCAGAATGGAAGCAAAAATAATTCCAGATTCAAGACCATACAGAGGTAGAGACCGATACTATAATAATCAGGAGAACTATAATGGGCCACAAAATGGTGACAATTATCGTCGATACGGAGGATACCGACATGAGAATCGCTATCAAAATAATCAACAGAACTCAAATTACGTGGGGTATATGAATGACAGAACATACAGTGAACCGTCGCAAGATGAACCCCAGAATTACTATCCACAAAATAATTATCAATATCCACAAAATAATTATCGAAGCAACAACTATCGAGGAAGAGGCTACCAAAGCAATTACGGCAACCAAGGTGGACGAGGAAGTTACAACCGTAGCTATAACAACAGGCAGCAACAACGCAATAATTGGCAGGCTTGGAATAGCAACGGGAACAGGGGGAATCAGCAAATATTCGATCATGAAACTGGGAGATACTACGATGCACCGCAATATCCGGATAGAAGAAATGACACTAATTGGCGCAATAATTATCAACAACATAATGATCAAGCCCAAAGAGGTAATTTAAACTACCAAGAGGCTCGCCACGACCCCAGGATGGCGAGCTAAAGCCAAGGTTACCCGAGACAGAACCAAATGCACTCAATGCAAAACCAAAGCACCGATCAAGTCCAAAATCAACAGATGCCCAGAAATACGGACCAGCAGCATTATCAGCAACAGTTACAGGCGTACAACGAGAACAAAAACACGAACCCAGCGGGTCCGAGCAACAATCAGCCGAAGGCACCTGTGATGGCAATTTTGACAAGACCAGAGAACTATCAAGAATGTGGCCCACAAATTGTAAAGGATCTCAAAATGTTGATTGGGAGGACGACAAGGCCACAGCATTAAGGATAAGAATACCAGTTGGAACCACTAAACCATGGGTCGAATTCATGATTGACAATGGAGCCACAGTAAACTTAATTAAAGCAAGTGTATTGGATGATGACATGCCCATCTGTACTGCTGAGAACTAGGCGGGATCACAAACCAAACTGTAAAGGCGTACGCATCAATATACCTAGACATCAAAGGTACCCCAGTGAAATTTCAAATAATATCGGACGATTTTCCTATTCCATTGGATGGGATGTTAGGACCCAATTACCTAAAGAAAGAAGAAGCTGTAATATCTTATTACAAGAATGCGCTAATGATAAGCGGAGATTTAATGCACCCCATACCATTTATTGGACATGAAGAGGAACACAATCCAAGAAATATTAAGAGAGGATATAAGTGCAAACAAACAAATGAAGTGCTAAAAGTAGAATCTGCCCTAAGTGAGAAAAGTATGAAACAAGATGATGAGAATGTAGCCAATCAAGTTGGAGGTACCGTAAAGCACATAATCAAAGCCAGAACCCGACAAGTGATCCAAATCAATCTGATAAAAACCGAACTAAAAGAAGGATACATACCAAGAATAGATATGGGAAACAAACATCTATTTCTAGGAGAAGGTGTAGTAACTAATGTAAATAATACTTGCAAAATGATGGCCATTAATACGAGTGAGGAAGATGTAATCATAGAAGTGGATCCAAAAGAACTTATATCATTTGACACAGGACCAGATTTTCTGCAAGAAACTGACAGTGAATTTAATGGCGACATGATCGTGGATCAAATAAAGAGACTAGAAAGAGTAAAAGAAGCAATCAGAAGAGATCACTTAAATCGAGAAGAACTGGACATAGTCGACCGAATCATCGAATACTACTTGGACCGATTTCTGCTCGCAGGAGACAAACTGCCATGCACAAATATGATTGAACATCATATACATCTAGAAAACGATGTACCCATCAATATCAAGCAATATAGACATCCTCCGCAATATAAGCAAGTTGTAAGAGACAGCGTGGAAAAGAAATTGAGAGACAGACTCATAAGAGAGTCTAATTCTCAGTGCAACTCACCCATTTGGATAGTACCCAAGAAGCCTGACAGTCATGGCAATCCACGATGGAGAATGGTTATTGATTTTAGAGAATTAAATAAGAAAACAATCAGAGATGCATATCCATTACCAAATATTGCAGATATCATGGACCAATTAGGAGGTGCAACGTACTTTTCTATCTTCGACCTGGCAAGTGGTTTTCAACAAATACCAATGGCACCTGAAGACTGCTATAAAACTGCCTTCACAACGATCAATAGACATTATGAGTATACCAGAATGCCAGAAGGTTTGAAAAATGCCACAGCGACTTTCCAAAGACTAATGGAAAAAGTACTTAGAGGACTTCAAAACATTGAAATGCTTGTGTATTTAGATGACATCATTGTTTACAGCAAAGATTTACAAGAGCATGAAAGCAGAATTAGAAATTTGATGCAAAGACTGAGGGAGACGAAATTAGTTCTACAACCAGACAAAATTGAATTTTTCAGAAAAGAAGTGGGTTTTCTAGGACACATAATCAGTGCAAGAGGCGTGGAACCAAATCCAGAGAAAGTTGCAGCAATAGCTAAATTAGCCACACCCAAAAACGCAAAGAATATAAGAGAAGTACTTGGAATGTTTGGCTATTATCGAAAGTACATTAAAGATTTTGATAAAATTGCAAAACCATTAAATGACTTATTGAAAAAGAATGTGAAATTTTAGTGGACCGAAAAGTTCATAGAAAGTTTTGAAAAATTAAAGCAGTGCCTCATGGAAGAACCAGAATGAGGAACGACGTTCAAGTCTACATTAGGCGATGTGCGAATTGCCAGGAACAGAAAATAGAACGATTCAAGACAGAGAACCTTTCATCACGGACACACCAATAGAGGCTTTCGACAAAGTATCAATAGATACCAAAAACCTACATGCAACCACAATTGCTGCTGCATTAGCGAAATACCTCATTTGCCAATTTGGAGCGCCGAGAGTAATATTTTCAGACAGAGGAACCAGCTTCTTGTCGAACATAGTTGAATCTCTACTAAAGTTATTTAAAATAAACCATTTAACAACTTCAGGATATAGACCTCAAACAAATGGATCACTAGAAAGAAGTCACGCTCCGCTCATAGAATTCATCAGAATATATTTGCCACCTTTACGTATACATACTAGCATACACGCGGCAACCAATTTTACCCCTTTCGAACTGGTTTATGGGAGGGTAGCGCGTTTTCCCTTAAGGATACCATTCGATGAAAAATTAAGAACCTATAATGTTTACATACGAGATCTAGTACTAAGATGGGAGGAGATGAAATTTTTAGCAGGCGAAACCCAAATAGCTAACAAAGTCAAAACAAAAACGAGGTATGACAAGAAGGTTAGAGCTTTTAAGGGCAAAGTGGGCGGATATGCTAGGTTAATTAACGAACCCCAAGTCAGCAAGTTTGACGCATATAGAAACAAACCCTTAAAAATCATTGAATTCATTGGTAGGAAAAATGTAATTTTAGAATATCCTAATGACAAAAGAATTAGAAAACACATTGATAAATTAAAGCACGTAGAGGATAACTCTGATACCAATTCTGATTAATTAACCGTATATAAATGTAAATAAATTGTAAATAATATATTTATAAAATTAAATTTTATGAACTGTCACTAACTCATATCTAAATTTGCAGGATGAATAAATTAAATAAAATTTTGATCATAATTTTTAATATAATAATAATGACCCGAAGTCAACCCCCATATCAAATAGACCCATTGGACCCGAATCCTGACATCTACTTCGAGAGAGTGGACGTCATGAGGACAAAAAGAGCTGACTGGAAAATTCAAATCTACTTCGACGTAGATGAATTCATGCAGACACATGCACCATTAGAGTCATACAAGGTCGTCTACAATAGTTGTTTGACACGAATCGAAGAGACCAAATGCAAACGTGCATTAGGACTAGATCTCATAAAGTTGAAGGACCAAACCTTGAAAGAAGTGCAAAAACAAATAAACGAAACCATTAAAACAATGACACACCAATCGTATCCAACAGTGAGAAACCCCAGAAGTATTCGAGTGAAAAGAATAGCACCCCTAGGAATAATAGGCTCAATAAGCAAAAGCTTATTCGGTCTAGTCACCTCTGATGACGTGGACAACATTAACAAGAACATAGACACGTTATTTCAGGATCAAACGAAAATCGTGCACATAATGGGCCAAAATGCGCACATAGTCTCAGCGCAATTTGAAGAACTATATAATATAACCAAAAACCACCAGAAAGTGCTCCAAGGATTCGAAGCAAGCTTAACCAAAACAGTAAACAAAATGATAAAAGAAGAAGATGGACTAAAACATCTAATAGAAATAACCGTATATGTGAGACGCCTAGAATCAACACTGGAACACTTAATAAAAAGCAACGAGAAGGTCTTAAAAGTACTCAGATACCTGAAAGAACGAAAGATCCATCCGGAACTTATAACAACAAGCATGCTACATCAAATTATGACGGACGTAAAAAGAACCAGCGAAAATCTGGCCTTTGCCATACCCACAGAACACTTGAGAATAGAAGAAATAACCAAAATATCAGAAGTCGACGCAATCCATCAAGATGGAAGGACCATTGCCGTGATACACGTACCCTTAGTAGACAAACAACCATATCAAATATACCGACTACATTCGGTGGCAGTGCCACAAAACGAGCAAAATCAAACAACGGAGATAGTATTCGTGAAACCATCGCACAAATATTTGGCAGTAAATTCTAATCAAGAAAAATACGTTAAATTCAATGTGGAACTCACAGTCACATGTACCAAAACGCATTATGCCCTCATATGCCCAACACTCCACTTTAGAGCACACCGACATCAAAGGACTGTGAAGTAACAATGCTATTGAAGCCCAACACGGCAGCACTAAAAACTTGTGATATAAGATATGGAACCAATGCAAAAACCCAATGGAAATATTTACAAAATGACCAATCCTGGCTATACTCAATTATCAAACCAGAACACATGGGAATTTCATGCAGGAACAAAAGAGACACAAAAATAAAACTGGAGAAAGCCGGGATAATACGACTCTCACCAACGTGCGTTGGAAGGACCATAGACAGCATGATATTTGGACAAGAAACCAAATCCAGTCAAACCACATATTTGTATAAACCTGAAATTAATTTAAAAAAACATGACATGTACCCCATTCTAAATGAAAAAGACCAGAATCTTGATTACAATGCACACCAAAACATTGACATAATTGGACCTAAATCTGACTTTATCCAAGCCAAACCCCTAAAACAAATGATAGAAAAATTAAGTGAATTGAAAGAACACAAAAGGCGAGAATATAAAATAAATACACTTCTATACAGTGGTCTAACCTTCCAACTGGTTATGATAGCAGGCATAATAGCATTAATAATGGGAATGAAATGCGGAATGATCATACTCTGCCCAAAGTTAAATAAGCAAACATACATATAAAGTACCCCAAACGAACCAAAACGCGACAACCCCAAAATTGAAACAAACCTAACAGTGACCCCTAGTACTTCTAAAACAAGATGTAATAAATTAAGTAAATCTAAATCATCCCTAATAGAAACCCAATTTAAAAATGAAGCAGAATGCGATTATTAACATACCCCTGTACATAAACCAAGCATTGATAGCACATTCTCTAACACCTAAACACAAAAAAAAAATCTATATTTACAGAAAGTGGGAAGATGACGACGTCAACCACAAGCGTATCAATATTCTGCGATATGCAAGTACCAGTTTGAACCGTTGTGCGAGAATTTAAACAAGTTGGGAAACCTCGGTGCATTTTTACCGAAAAATATCGAACAGACCCCGGAAGCAAAAAAAAATAAATATAACTTATGATACAATAATGGAGACCATGCGAGCCAGAGACTTGAAAACCATACTCATAAGAGAAAATAAGTTCAGAAGACCAGCTAGAGCAGTATCAGTACCGATAAGAAGGAAACCCAATGAAAACATCCCTATACCAGCAAAAAGAAACCCTTCAGTCCAAAGCGAAGTATGAGTAGTAACCAACACACAGCAAACAAAAGAAATTACTAAAAATAGGCTATTTTGCATTTTACCCTGGCAAGGCATCGAGAAAGAAAAAGATGAGAACTTTTCCCAGCACTTTGCGAAGTTTGGAAAAATGGTATATTATGAGACCATACGAGACAAAAAGGGACGTTTATCATACGGATACGTTCAATATTTTGAAGAATCTGACGCAGAAACAGCAAGGAAAAATAGTGACCCAATATACAAGGCAACCTTTGCTGAACCTAGAAAGAGAAAACAAAGCGAAAATGGAATAAATGCAAGATTCCACCCGTATTGCAAGAAAGATATCGACATAAGTCTGTATGAATTGCATGACCAAATTTGCAAGAAACAATCTAAATGGACTAGTTGCGAGAACCTCACGACAACTTCTTCCACCAGAACAGTAACTCCTCAGCATGTTCCCATGCTAACTAAAATCAGAAAGGAGATTAAGCCGGAAATAATTCAACAAAAAGTACCAACGATAAGCAACATCGTAGAACCAAAGCTACCAAAACTATCAAAGTTACCAGAGATGTCAACACCAAGTGACACCATAGAAGTCGAACCAGAACGAGACACCACCATAAATCAAGAAAAACGTTTGATTTTTGAACTGGACCCAACTAACTCGTACTTTGTAACTCGCGTTGAAAATAAAAATACCTCTAAAGATGTTTTAGAAAAAAATGGATGTAGATGAAAACTCTAAAGAATAAAATAAAGTAAAAACCGCATTACAACCAAAAATATTTCTCCTCCTATCATGAACCTAATAAACAAACTAACCGCATATACAAAAACACACAAACACAACACAAGCATTAAACAAACACGGAAATAGAAAGGGGAACATTAATGATGACAATATGTGAGTCACAAATGACCATATTAACTGAAATATCCCCGTTAATTCAATCAACAAAGGTTTAAAAAGTTGAAACCTAACTCACACGACTCACGTAAACACACAATGTTTTATCTCCACATACTTGGACAGAGTCCGCTCCTGCATAGCTTTGAACCACATGCAATAATATCCTTTAAATCAAGTTGAAACCTAACTCACATAACCCACTGAAACATAATAAGTTCTGTCACCACATACGTGAACGTAGAATTTTTCTTTTCCTTTATTCAACTCACATTCAGACACGAAATATTGTTGTCTAAACCTCCCGCTCGCTAAATAGAGCAATCAAGGAAATAGGTGAATAAGGCCCATTTTCTCTTGCTGTTAGTGAACCTGTTCTGCTACGTCTCTTGAATTTATTTTCTTTCTCATAACTCAACCTAAAATTCACACACACAGACACGAATAAAAGATAAATGATGACCAGCGTTTTCGCAGGACTGATATCTTTCATAAATACAAATTAATACACTCAAACAACAAAGCTTAACCCACACCACCCAACCCCCATAACCAAATTTCCACAAATAACCAACTAAGACCAAATAAAAATAAAAAGAAACCAACATCATCGAACCCCATAATAATAAATGGACGAAAAACTAGGAACCCCTAAAGATAAATAAACTGCATGACCAAATATGCTACACCATACCATACAATCATACCTTTTATCTTTCATTTTCTTTTTGTTACAGGAAAATGGATCAAAACAGAGTGAACGTCTTAGACATCACGGACATGGGAGGTACCAAGGTCCACATAAAATTCAAAGGCAGAGAGGATAGCGCCATGAAGAACTTCATGACACATGGACCATGTGTCATTTCTATTAATTCGACAGCAACTCCATACCTATGGATATGACAGAACTCCGTACATATGGTAGACGTGCAATATGCAAATGAAGACGATAAGCAAAAAGCGCTCCAAGCGTACACAAGGCCAAAAGCGCACAACATAATGAAAAAAACGGAATACATAGAAGGAAAAGAGCTAGGTAAAAATCTACAGGGTAGAATAGAACCAGTAAAAGCCATACCCAACGAACACAAACAGGGTCTAGGTGCAACAGCCCTAGACTATTATCAGGATCACTAAAACACTGGATTCATCACCGAGCAAAAACAAATATTATCAGCAATCCTGGAAGAACCAAGAGAAGTGATGAGCGCAAATGAAATAAACGAAAAGTCCATAGCAATAAGCATAAGGGGAAACCCAACACATAGCAGCAGACCTAAAACATTTTGGACCATGTAATATTGAAAAAATATACACGGACCAACAAGGACATACCAAGCTGGTAGTCACATACCAGATAACACTACATAACCAAAAGGCAATGGACTATGCGATAAGGCAAATAAAGAAATCAAACAACATGAGGCCTGATACAACCACAAAGGGCCAACCACTATTGGACATTCCTACACCCATGGTACCAGCTACAGGAATGGTACCACAATCGGTCTTACCATTTTTACCACCCGCATTACGACCACCATTATTTGCAACGCCGACAACACCACCATTATCGGCAAAACCGCAAACCAAACCAAGCGAGAAATCTGTACCCATGTCACCAATGGTAACCAGACCATTGGATGATACAGCGGGACTGCGACTCTGTGCCCAGGTACCGTTGGGCATGAAATTCGAAAAGTTCGCGAGAATTTTTGGCATATTTGGACCATTGGACCATATAACTTTTGTGTTGCACAAAAATCAAGAACCAGGCACACCATTCCGCAAGTACCTCGCCTTCGTGCAATACTTTGAAAAAGAACACGCGAAGAAGGCAATCGACCACTGCATCGAAAGATTCAAACAGAGATGGGCGACGCCGAGACATGTTAAGAAGCAAGATACACAATACAGGAAAAGGCACCATATCTGCGGACCTCAGAAACAAATTGGACCATGAGTTTGTGTGCAAAATACAGAACGGAGAAAAGTTGGAACTACATAAAAAATGCTGACAATACTTTGAGTACAAACACATAGACACCCATGCAATAGAATGCAAAGGTATTCCACGAAAACCCATAGAAGAAGAGAGGTCCACGTAAAACGACCAGCAACACGCAACAGACAGAGAGGAATCCGCATCGCCTGATGTAATTATAATAGAAGAAATGGACCTGGAAGAACTGCAGCAACATGGCGAAACAGACTCACTAGAAACCACAATGGACCAAAATCCTAATCCAGTAAGTGGAGCAGAACAACTACTATGGTTCAAGGATAATCGAGAGCAAAACAACGAAGAACAAGAAGACAAAATGAGTCTTTATAGTTATGCGCAACTGTCACAGTAAATCTTTTTCCTTTTTTTCTCTCTCCTCAATCTTCTATAAAATTTACATTATATTTTGTTGTAAAATAGTACCAAAAATAGGGGGACCCAAAGAAATAAATAACATATTTTTATATTTTTATACCACATTAAGTTTTTGATTGCAACCCTCACGTATTCAAATAAATATAACATAAAATATAACATTATAAACTAACAAAATGAAGTATCTAAACATAAGACAATTAGTTAGCGCAGGAAATCGAAAAGTACTAACAATTTGGCACTGAAGGTCATCTCAATGTCCTGCAGCCAGAATGAAACCCCGCCTACGTAATTCCTCTAGCAACGCCAAATTAAAAATAAGTGGTAGAGACCAAAGTTGTTGTATAGGGGGGGGGGGGGGAGGGGAATTGTGACCTCGAATTTGAGCCAGTCCTACAAGGTCATTTCAAGGTCAAATTATTTTTTTTCAAACAGCACCCACTTTTTCGACTCCGGATCCTGAAAGCGTGTAAAATGTTGCACTTTAAACGAAGTAGTAAATTTAAAATAGAAGAAAAGATTTTAATCATTTAGCGTACCATTTCCTGAGTTTTGTCATCATTATAAAACTTGATGTCCAGGATCCACGACGAGGACGTAGCAGGGTGGATTTTCAGGTCCTACAACTATGGTCTCTACCACTTTTTTTTAATTTGGCGTTGCTAGAGGAATTACGTAGGCGGGGTTTCATTCTGGCTGCAGGACATTGAGATGACCTTCAGTGCCGCAACCGAACATACCATTCTGAACGTAAAATTTACCGCTCTTTCTATTCCCGCAATAAAAGAATGGGGTTCCTATTTAAAAATCCAAAGTTGACCTTCAAATGACCTTGAAAAACGCGTTCAAGGTCAAATCCAAGGTCACCATCGGGTTGCCCCTTCGATATCCTACAACTTTGGTCTCCACCATTTTTTCGATTGTGGCTGTCCCTGACGAGTTATGAGCGGTGCCCGTTTAAATTGCGTCACCCTGTATATATATTATTATTATTAATGTATTATATATATATATATATATATATATATATATATATATATATATATATATATTATTAATGTATTAATTAATTATATTATATATATTAATGCGTATATATTTAAAACTGATGATGGCAATGACTTTGTTAAACAATTACTAGTGTATACATTTATTTTTTTTTCATTTCGATTGTATTTTATTGAAATCATTTTGTGAGTCTTCAGAAAGATTCGATTAAAATTGTTAAAGTTACAGAGGATCAATATTGATATTAATATTTTACCACAGCTAGTACTATAACTATCGTATGTAGTAAATTGTTTGATATATCTTAATCAATCGGTTATTGTTGTATGTAGAAATGACTGTTGGCCCTACTCTAATTTGACTAAACCAGAAACCCCCCCTGCGATCCATTTTGTGGAACTCACCCCTCCATTGGGATCAAGGCCGCATAACAAAACAGAAGCGCGGGCATCTCGCACTCTCTTATTTTCTCCAGGTAATAAGTACTCTTACTATATCACGCGACCACGACTCTCTTTTACATTAGCTCTCACACGTAGACACTCACACTCACACACTCACGCATTTAGATAATCATTAAAAATTGTATTTGAACACGCAGTAAACGCACGCACACCTGTATCTACAGTATCACGGGCAAAAATGGCTCAATTAGCAACTCTACGATGCCGGCAAGACATCTGGGGGTAAACTTGCGAACCCGAGGAGATATATGTAGTGTTTTTAAAAAATAACATGGGAAATGGTATTTCAAAGGCAATATTAAATAATGTTGAAGTAATATTTTTAGTTTATCACTTTTAAATGATAGCGTATACCCTAATAATGTTGTATAAAAAAAAATAAAAATTATTGAAAAGTTGTTTAGACTTCGAAAAATTAGATATTGAACGCGTTCGGAGTCTCCCGTATTATTACTATGAATATTTAAGAAAAAATAAAAAGTATATTGTGCACTGTACTTTTTTTGACTAGTGCCTGTAAAGACCCCTTTTAACGCATAAGTATAGAGTGAATGGTAAGTTGCGCATTTTGAATCGTAAGCCACTTTCTTTAAAAAATTTTCAAATTTTTAAAAAAATTTGATTTTGAGTGTTTTTGAATAGCGGGAGGGAATGATTCTCTCCCGCGCGCTCGAAATGAACAGCTTGCCATTCACTTTAGATGCATGAAAACAGGCCTTTTTTATGCACGTGTTAAGAAAATGTTATTGTGCAGTCAAATGGTGCACTAGTGCGAAGACTATGAAAAATTAAGTTTTCATAAGAGTCTGTTACGAGTGAAAAGTGCAACGAAAAAGTGACGGACCTCGGGCGTGAGCCGAGATCCTCTGCCTTGCAAGGCAGACGTTCTGTCGTCGCGCCACGGCCGCCACTGCATTGCACTCTTCTACTCGTCTTCTTATAGTAATTAGAAACTCGTGACGTGTGTACATACGTGACACTATAAAAGGAAAAATAATAATGTTTATAAAGCCAGATTAGTCGTAAGAGGATTTCAACAAAGAGAATATTTATAATATGTTTATTCGCCAGTAGGTAAAATGCAAACTCTGAATATTTTATTGTCTTACAGTTGTAAAAACAATTTATTTATAGAACAAATGGATGTAGAAACAGCTTTCTTAAACGGTGATGTAAAAATAGAAGTATATATAAATGAACCGAAAGGTTATGAGATTGGTGACAATAAAGTTTGCAAGTTGCAGAAAGCATTATACGAATTGCGAGAAAGTCCTAGAGCGTGGTACAATTGTTTCAATAAATTCATTGAAAGTTTAAATTTTGTCAGAAGTAATTATGATTATTGTCTATATTTAAATAACACGAGCAAAGATTCAATATATATTCTAGTTTTTGTTGATGATCTCTTAATTTGTTGCAAAGACAAAAATAAAATACGCAAAGTAAAAGCTAGTCTTATGCAAAGATTTGCAATGAAAGATTTAGGCAAAATAAGCCAATATATAGGTATTGATATAGATTATAGTAATGATAGACGTAAGATGACTCTATGTCAAACAAAATACATTGAATCCTTGGCTGCAAAATATAATTTAGAAACTGCTAAATTATATGATACTCCGATGGAGTCTAATTTAAAACTAGATCAAGCTAGTGAAATTGATGAAAATTCAAAATATAGAAACTTGATAGGAGAATTATTATACATAAGTACAGGCACAAGGCCAGATATTGCGTACAGTGTTAATTATCTAAGTCGATATCAGAGTTGCTACGATCAAACGCATTATAAATAGGTAATGCGAATACTAAAGTACTTGTATAAGACTGAACATTTAAAGCTAACATATTGTGATAATGCAACTAATGAAGTATTAGACTGTATAGTAGATCCTGATTATGCAGGCGATAGTGTAGATAGAACATTTACAACAGGATTTGTAATTGGATTATTTGGAAATTTAATTTTTTGGAAAACGCACAAACAAAGCACTGTAACCAAATGTTCAACTTTCGCACAATATACTGCTATGTCAGAAGCAGTAACAGAAGTACTGTTTATACAAAATCTTTTACACGAAATGTTCAATGTAGAATTCGATAAACCTATAAACATGTACGGGGATAACTCAGGTGCAATTGCGATTACAAAATACGGAAATTTCACAAAAAACTCAAAGCACATTGAAGTGCAATATCATTATATAAGTGAGAACTATGAAAATGGAATAATAGACATTGTAAAAATAGATTATAAGGTCAAATTAGCAGATATGTTAACGAAAAGTCTTGATAATACAAAGTTTATAGAAAACAGAAAAACACTCAGATTAATTTAAAATGCGAGAAACAAAACTGTAAGCTAAATTGAAATCTGTTATTGTTGAAACAAGAAATGTTTGTATAAAATCACGATTATAATATTCAGGAGGCGTGTTGTAATATGTAAATTCTATAATCGTGATAATACTCCGAAATGGTACATGTCACGCCATCTATTGGTATACGACGAGCTCACGCGAGAGCAAGCGTACCGCGCATGCCTCGCGACTATACTCTGAGCGCCGAACATATACTGTATACTCTTTACTCGCTCTCTGCTGTAAGACTCAGAGCTGAACGGACGTATTGCCGACTCGTGGCTTATGATACTTACTTTAAAACAATATATCTACAATTATTATTAATTAACCTTACAAAGTTTCTTTATTTATCCACCAATCTAACAGTTCAATTGGGATTTTGCCACCTGATCGCAGCGCAACCTGGACGTTGCAGCGGCACCGTTCGACTGGTCGCCCGACTGCCCCTTAAATCGTTTAGTGTACGAAAACTTATTAATTAAGGACGGCCATATAGTTAATTTAGATAATTCAAAGAGTGTGGATCTCAATGGACTAGCCCGCAATAAACAACACTCTCGACAGTTAATGTGGACTGATAACCGTAAAAAAGGCTTTGACCTTTATTGAATATAGAGCGTATTTACAAGTGTTTAAATCTAAGGAAAAGAAGTGAAAGTTAAAGTATTAAAGTACCGATGCGTGAACAACGATATTGTTTACGGACGACACTGTGAGGCAAGTACGAGCGCTCACAGTGATTCGGCAATACGTACTTACTATACAATCAGCGAGAGCGGCAGAAGGCCGATCGCGCAACAGGCGGAGAGAGAGAGAGAGAGTAGGAGCGAGCGATCGCGCGTTGTCATGGCAACCCCCTAATCGATGCCGTGTGAGCAGGCTAATACTTTCGAATTCGCGACAACGCGACAACGGCTCTCTTCTCGAACCTTCTAGCTCTCTCTCTCGGCGTAACCGACTAATTTTCGAACAGTAATACTAGCGCGATTAACCTCACTCTTAACGTCCCTCGGTTAAAATATATATTGCAATAGTAATAACATTAAAGTTTTGTTAAGATCGTTTTTCCTACTATTCCTAATAGGAGTGGAAGCAGAAAATTTTAAATCATAGAGATTTGAAACAAGAGATCACGCATTGATTTTTAATGGAAGATAACATTTTAAAACTGAAAATATTAAAAAAACTATGATAGTCAAAAGAACAAAATTTAAATTTAAAATTTAAAATAAAAATACTCTCAACTCTTGTTATTTTATATTCCCTATTATTTCAATTCAACATTTTAGTTTTAGAAATTGTTTAGTTTGAGAATTCCAGCCGTCTGCTTCCTGCCGCATCGTCCGGTCGTCTACTTCGAGCAGCATCGACCGGCCATCCTCTGAAAAGACTCAACTCAGACACCTACGTTTCTCTGCATCGGGTGAGGGAGTCTGGGCTCAAGTTACCTACGTTCCTTTGCATCGGTCTGAGGAGCATTTAGAGGTACTCAACCCTAGCTCCTACGTTCCTCTGCATCGGGCAGGGGAGTGAGAGTTCAACTCTGTGACCTACGTTCCTCTGCATCAGTCCGAGCGTTTCGTATCTACTACCTAGTGGCCTTCATCTAGCAACAGTTTTACTCAGCTTCTATTCTCAGCTCTTCTATTCACTTTGTCATTTCTAACCATCTTGAGAATGAGGCGGTGCGTCCATCGCCCTTTTCCACTAGAGTCTCATCGTCTTTGTCACTCAGCTAAGGTTTGTTTCTTTGTGGATTTCCAAACTTCCTTTTGAGTATTGTATAACATAATTGATGTAGTTACACTGGTTAGGAGTAACTTTGGACCCTGCGTTGGCCCACCTACATTTGGCATTAGTCACGATAGTGCAGCACCGACTTTTGCTGCCTTATTGCTCGCCCTCTCGTGATGCTGCTTAAATATTAGTCTAACGTCTATGGTGATTCCCAGGTACTTAATGGTCGGATGAGAGTCTATTTCGTGTCCGTCCATTGACAGCGTTATCGTCTCTTTTTTTCCCTTCTGGATATAAGGATAGCCTCCGTTTTATGGCTAGCAACCTCAAGACCAGTCTGCTTCAGCCAATCGTGGATTAAACCTACTGCCTTATTAGCGATTTCCGTCACCTCTTTGTTTTGCTTTGCTACAACCACTAGTGCAATGTCATCCGCAAACACTACAACCGTTGCCCCTTTGGGTAGCTCTAGCCTAAGTACTCCATCGTACATGATGTTCCCCAATAATGGGCCAAGCACTGACCCTTGTGGGACCCCTCCGGTTACTTGATAGGTTTTCGTGCTGCTCTCTGTGTCATACAAGAGGGTTCTGTCTTTCAGGTAGTCAGACATAATCCTTCTTATATATGTGGGTACTTTTTTTCTATAGTGCCTCGTGTATCTTGCCCCAACTGGTTGAGTTAAACGCATTTTCAACATCCAGTGTAATAATAGCACAGTACTTCTTGGATCGTCCTTTCCATCTTTTTCCTTCTATTGCAGTTCTAGCGGTGTCGACTACTAAGCTTACGGCATCAAGAGTGGAGCGTTTTTTCCTAAAGATGTATTGATATTCCACTCGTCGGCCTGCTTTTTCAATGACTTAGTCCATTCTAATGACGATTATGCGCTCTAAGATCTTGCCCGGGGCGTCCAGCATGCAAAGTGGTCTGTATGAGGAAGCTTCTCCAGGTAGCTTAACTCCATTTGGTAAAAGCACCAGGCGTTGCTTCTTCCAGTTCTTAGAAAACGTCCCTTCTTCAAGACATGAGTTGTACAAGTCCACGATGACATCGGGGCGTGCCTGTATAGCTTGTTTCAATGCAATATTGAGTATGCCATCCAGACCTGGACCCTTGTTGTTCCCAATTCTTTTGCATGTAGCTAGTAATTCCTCTGTGGTGAATGTTAGAATGATTTTGTCATTTGCTTCCGCTTCAGGAATAGCTGTTACTTTCAGTCGAAGAGGAAACAGTGTGGTCACAATACATTCCAGCAATTCCGGGCTCTTAGGAGGGGGGATATAACCTCCCTTTATCTTCTTTATTACCATTTGATACGGTCGGCCCCAGGGATCCAGCTAAACCTTGTCCTGTAACTCTTCCAGGCACCGTCCTTTATGTTTTCGGATTGTTTCTTGAGTATCCATTTAGCATCCTTCATTTCGTTTGGTGGTCACAAACGTGAGATCTATGATGGACCCTGTGTCTCCTCTTTGAAATGTGTAAGAACATCCCTGGTTAACTAAGACCAAGTTAAGAAGGGCGAATGCTTCTAATAGCTCTCGTGCTTTTTCGTTTGTCATTTGGCTGCCGCACTCTACTGCCCAGACGTTGAAATCGCCTGTTATCAGTACCGGTTTTGTCCCTACAGCATCCTGTACTAGCTGGTCCAACAGTTGTCTGAATTGTTCTATCGACATGTTAGGAGAAGCATAGCAGCTGTAAATGTAGTAAATGTATACGCCTGCGACCTTAGCGCGTACAAATCCTTTATTACGTCTCGTCATTTTTTCCTGAAAAGCGGCGTCTCCGCATGCCCATATCGCCGCTTTACCAGTACTGTTTATATCCCACGATGGTTTGTCCAGGTATCCGTATTGATTACAGACGATGACTATGTCGATTTCTGTTTTACAGACATACTGGCTTAGTAGGTTCTGTGCAGTCGCGCAGTGATTTATATTCAACTGCACTATTTTCATTTTCTTCGTCTGTTAGTGATGTCTACAGTTGACCCATCCTATTCTGGTCTTCTGTAGCTTAGTGATCTTAGCCGCTATCTGAGCTGGTACCCGTATGACTGCAATCTGCGTGTCACCATATTCTCTTTGACGATTTCCTTCTGTAGTGCTTTTAGTAGTGCTTCTTCTTCCTGGAGTGCTTTTATTGTGGCGCCTTCCACTAGTACCGCTTTAACTGCTTCTTGGAAGTCTGAGGTTTTGACTTCTCTTATGCGTTTAAGCTCTATCAGAAGATCTCCTGCAACAGTTCTGCGTATTTTATTTACTTTATTCCCCAGTGTGTTAAGTGGGGAGAGGTCGATGATTAAAGCATCCGGTCTGGGAGGTCTTGCCCACTTCGATCCACCCTTTTTCGGTCCTATTCTGGTTTGTAACGCCAGGGACACTTTATCCTCTTTGCTTGCCTTTTTCTCCTATTTCTTTGACTTTCTTGTGAGGACTTCCTGCCACGCTGCCTTTGTAAGTTGATTATCCGCTCTTTTATTTCCTTCATTTCTATCCTGTGGAGTAGTTAGGGCTTCCTTTGTTGTGCCCGCCTTCCGAGATCTGAGACTCGGGGTTGTCTGGGTTTCCCTCCCCTGAGTTCCCGGGCGCTGGCATTGCTGTAAGTTATCTTCTGCCATGCAAAGATTCTTATAGCTCGCTCTTATGATTTGCGCAAGATCTTTAATTTGCTTGTGCACATTGTGCCTCTCCCTGACATAATCAATCAGTTCATCGATTCTGCTGCCAAGTGCGCATTCCATTGCATTATGCATACAGCTCTCTTATTACTGTCTGCATTAACCTCCACTTCCATATCACTTGCGTCTCTACATGTTGTCGACACTGGTCCCATGGAGTTTGCCCCCCCCCCCTCAAACTCCATGGGATCAGCGTCGACCACCGGGGCTCTCACCCGATCGGAATCGACGGCAGAACTGGACACTGTGGCTGGACCCGCTTAGGGTTGTAATGTTATTAACGCACTATCCATGTTTGATTTATCTTCGGGGTTTCTCCCCCTAGCCTGTTTGGTCTGCGGGGCATATCTTATTTCTGCTTTACCCTTTGGCCGGTTGAGAAGACCTCGACGCGCCGATAAGCATACCCCCATCCACTACCCAGGGGACGCGCCACATACGGGGTATCGGCATTCCCGCGCGGGTGTGTGTGTGTGTTTTGTTTCTCTCTCGGAGAAAGAGGTATTAATGAAAATCTTAGAAAGACCATAGCATGACCTTGTTTATGGGTCATCGAAACAACCCCATCCTTAATGTCAGCCGTGTGTCAGATTTACACTGACTAAACCCATCCCTCTTACGGTCACGTGAAAAAACACTGAGTCGTAAAAAGGAACGCCATCTTTGCCTTTATCAACCCTTGGTAAAGGTGCCTAGCTCTATCTTTTATGCCCCTGAACCCCGCGGTACTACCGTCAAGCAATACGTCGCGGGGGGGGGGGGGGGGGCGAAAAGCTTTTGCCTGCTCCTTGTAGTCGTCATCACTACAGTCATCCTTCATTTTCTGCTTCGCACATACACACATACGTACTCAGCCTCTTCGTCTTCTTCTGTCTTCTTCGACTTTTCTGACTTTCTTGAGAATGTATGCTGCATATTTGCTGACTACGACCATTTATCCTCTGAGGTCAGCATGGCCGTCATAATCGACTCAGAAGTTACTCTGATCTGAAGATAACTCTCAAGTTCTTCTCGCTCTTGATGATGTCGTGAGCACTCGCAAAAGAGGTGCTCAACATCCTCTGTTGCATCTGAACATATTGGGCAGTTTTGATGGTCGTCTAGTTTGAACGGATGCAGGTACGCCTGGAAATATCCGTACCCGGTCAAAAACTGCGTGAGGTAGTAGTTAACTTCCCTATGTCTTCGTCCAGTCCAGTTTTCTATCCTTGGTATAAGGCAATGAGTCCATCGTCCCTTGCCACTAGCGTCCCATCTTGTTTGCCATTCAGCCATCGACTTCTGGCGGCATCCCATATCTCCTTCTGGCTTTTGTCATTCAATCGTCTCCTAGCTTCGAATACGTCTTTTTTCCAACGCTAAAAGGTCAATGGGTGGCATGCCTGCTATAATGCAGGCAGCATCGTCGGATACTGTACGATAAGCGGACGCTACTCTTAGTGCACTTCGCCTATACATGGTAGTCAACTTTCGTGCATACGATTTCACCCGTATCGCATCTGCCCATATTGGGGTTCCGTATAGCATAATCGATGTGGTTACACTGGCTAAGAGTAACCTTCGTTTCTGAGTTGGCCCTTCTACATTTGGCATCAATCGCGATAGAGCAGCACCAACTTTTGCTGCTTTATCACTGACGATTTCCAAATGTTGTTTAAATATTAGTCTTGAATCGATGATGATGCCCAAGTATTTGATGGTTGGTTAAGAAACGATCTCATGTATAATATAATCTATAATAAGATTCTGTCCTTCAAGTAGTCGGACATTATCCTTCTTATATATAAGGGCACATCCTGCTTCCGGAGTGCCTCGTGTATTTCACATCATCTGGCCGAAATGAATGCATTTTTGACATCCAATGTAACATGGCACAATACTTCTTTTTTCCTCCCTTCCATCTTTTTCTCTCTATCGCTGTTTGTGCAGTGTCAATCACTACACTAACTGCGTCCAGGATTGTAAGCGTCTTTCTGATTGGTGTTATATATTGGTGTTTCGCTAATCCACCTTTTCCTTTTATAAAATGATCCATTGTGACGCAGATAATGCGTTCCAGGATCTTGCCTGGGGTATCCAGCATGCAGAGCGATCTCTCCTTCCTCAATCGTAATCCGTGGGATAGC
The DNA here is from genome assembly GCA_037356405.1 of Nasonia oneida. NCBI lineage: Eukaryota > Metazoa > Arthropoda > Insecta > Hymenoptera > Pteromalidae > Nasonia > Nasonia oneida. The sequence continues at coordinate 116,865 of JAZHPH010000247.1, read as the reverse complement.
CTCTTCATTTACACCTCTTTCGATGAAACTTGGCTGTTCCAGTTGCCTGGAGAACAGTGTTGTCACTACCCGGTGTAATAGTTCCGGGCATTTTGGTGGAGGCACAAAGCTTCCTTTAATCTTCTTCATTACTATTTTGTACGGTCGACCTCAAGGGCCTTGTTCGACCTCATCCTGTAATTCCTTAAGGTACCGTCGTTTGTTTTTGCGGATTTTCTTCTTAAGACTACATTTAGCGTCATTCATTTCTTGTCCGCGGGCATCTACTATTTCCTGGCCTCTACCAGTTTTATAGTATTTCTTCCCCACTTGTTGTTCTCATCTTCTGGTCCAGTGGCACTCGTTACGTGCAATCAAAATCTCTTCGTCCCACCAGTATACTGGTGGTCGTCTACTGAATGCGACTCTTTGAGGCATAGCAGCGTCACGTGCTCGGGTGATGTTTACCGTGACCTGCTCCTCCTTGCTGTTCGCCGTTCCAGACAGTTACATTTCTGCTAGTGCTAACAGAAACGTCTCCTTATCATAATCTATCATGTTCCAACTAACTCTATTGGTCGTTGTACTCGCGCTGGGTCTTTGTTTTTATATTCCTACCTCCATTATTATGGCCTGGTGATCACTATGTATGTAGTGCTCACTTACTGTTTATAAATTAACTGAGCCAATAAGGCTGCTACTAACAAACGTCAGGTCGACAATAGACCCTGCGTCTCCTCTTATAAATGTGTGGGTGCATCCTTGGTTAACTAGTATCAAATCCAGAAGAGCGAATGCTTCCGACCACCGTCGATCCCCCCGTCTATGGAGGCAGCTGACATGGCCCCAACACATGACTATAAGCGGTGCCAGACTGGAAACATCATACCAGGGTATAGCACGCGATACTGCCCTAGCCCACCTCCACTCTCTTGAACCTTCTCTCCCGAACAAAGTGCTTGGCTCTCTGAGGAGTTTCTGGCAGACATCAAGCAATATCACGCACTCGTCTTAGCCGATTGACTGGTACTGGCTATGTGACTGGCCTCCCGTCTTGCCGTCAGCGGGAGCCAAAACTGGTTCAGGTCACTTCAGCTCGCAACCTCAGATTGCCACCCCACCCAGGATCTCCTTTTGGCAACTTACGGGTCACACCGCACGGCAAACGCGGCGGCTTAATTTGATCAACAAAGCATATTTTATTTCTGCTCTACCTTTCGAGAAATATACCCCAGCGAGCTCACCTCTATCCAGTATGCGCCACATACAGGTGTTAGGCTTACCCGCATGGTGTGTCTGTGTGTGTGTAAGGCTTCAACATTGTTTACAGTTTATTAATAATACTTATCAAAATTTTTAATTATTATTATGGTCACTTCCTGTTTATTTTCGGCATATTTCTGGTTCATTGACGGTTATTTTCGGTCACTTTCAGGTCATTTTGTATTTTTTTCAGATGACTTTTGGTTTACTTTCGGTCTACTTCCGGGCAACTTCCGGTTTATTCCATTAAGGGTAAGAAAACGGTTTAAGAACATTATAGGAGACACTACAATAAAATTTTTGCGAAAGACGATCTGTGACACGCAAATTGCAGTGATACGAGTACCAGCTCAAATAGCGGCTAAGATCACTAAGCTACAGAAGATGAAAATAGGATGGATCAACTGTAGGATCTGGGTGGCTAACCACAAGAATGAACCGCATAGGTATTATAAATGTCAAAGTTTTGGCCATATCAGTGGAAAGTGCACAGTAACTGAAGACAGAAGTAAGCTTTGCCTTAAATGTGGAAAAGATGGGCACAAAGCAAAGGAGTGTAAGAACCAACCCAACTGTGTATACTGCAAAGGAGGCACAGGGGGGAAGAGTGACCACGAAGCTGGTAGCTATGCATACCCAGTTTACCGAGCTGCAGTAGAAGCCACTGACCGCCAAAGAAAATGAAAATAGTGCAGTTGAATATGAATCACTGCGCGACTGCACAGGACCTACTGAGCCAGTATGCCCGCGAGACAGAAACCGACGTAGCCATCGTCTGTGAACAATACAAAGACCTGGACAAACCATCGTAGGATATGGACAGTACTAGAAAAGCGGCGATAAGGGCATGCAGAGACGCCACTTTCCAGGAAAAAATGACAATACGTAATGAAGGATTCATACGCGCTAAGGTCGCAGGCGTACACATTTACAGCTGCTATGCTTCACCCAACACGTCAATAGAACAATTCAGACAACTGTTGGACCAGCTAGTACAGGATGCTGTAGGGAAAAAACCGGTACTGATAGCAGGCGATTTCAACACCTGGGTTGTAGAGTGGGACAACCAAAGGACAAACGAAAAAGGACGGGCGTTATTGGAAGCATTCGCCCTCCTGGACTTGGTCCTAGTTAACCAGGGATGTTCTTACACATTTCAAAGAGGAGACGCAGGGTCCATCATAGATCTCACGTTTGTCAACAGCTGCCTGATTAGCTTAGTTAGATCGTGGACGGTGAGCGATCATTACACCAATAGTAACCACCGAGCGATAATAATGGAAATAAGAATGTCAAACCTGAGATCCAACAGGAGGGCAACGACAAAAAGAGTCGGTTGGAAAACGAAGGATTATGATAAGGAGACATTCCTGCTGGCTATAGAAATACAGCTGCTTGGATCTGCGAATGATAAGGCAGGAAATGTGAAATATTACCCAAGCCTGCGACGCAACGATGCCAAGGAGAACTCCCTACAATAGACGACCGCCAGTATACTGGTGGGATAAAGAACTTGACGCGGCCCGCAAAGAGTGTCATCGAACCAGAAGACGGGAACAGCGGGCTAGGAAGAAATACTACAAGACTGGTCGTGGTAAAGAAATAGTAGACATCCTAAATAAAGAAATAAAGAATGCTAAACAGATACTCAAGAGGAAAATCAGAGAGAATAAACGACAGTGCCTCAAAGAGTTACAGGACGAGTAGGAGCTGGACCCCTGACGAAACCATTTTAGGAATCAATACAGAGGAATTACTGTCTGCATGCAAAAGAATTGGGAACAACAAGGCTCCAGGCCTGAATGACATACCCAATATTGCATTGAAACAAGCTATACAGGCACGCCCCGATGTCTTCGTGGACTTGTACAACACATGTCTTGAAGAAGGGACGTTTTCTAAGAACTGGAAGAAGCAACGCCTGGTGCTTTGCGACGTTGTACGTCGCAGCCGAGCAAATCGCGCTTTGATGTTTGCGCGGCAACCTCACTCGATGCAAGGAAGAAAAGGCGATCGGTTCCAGCGAGGCCCGCGTTTTCTCGGACGCGAGCTACGTCCCGGGAATTCGTGGAATTCGCTGGCCGACGTACCCAAGGGGGGAGCTCGCCGGTTCGAGCTGGCGCGAAACGAGCAGCCAATTAGCACGTCTCGCGCCTCGCGCAGCCAATCGGGCTACGTTATCAGCCGGGCCCGACGGACGACGGCGAGACGCCGAGCGCGCGCGGCGGAGCGGCTCGGCAGTTCCTTTCCGAGCCTTGTCGATAAGACTTCGAAGTGACGAGAGCGCGCGAGAGGGAATCACGAAAAGAGTGAGAGTGAGAGATAGAGAGCAGCAGCGCCACGACCTGGACCATCGCCCCGAGGAAGAGATCCCTCCCCGGAGACGACTATCCAGCCGTTCAGCCAGAGGAAGGAAGCCGGAACGGGAGCCAGGCCTTCATTCCCCTGTCTGCAGAGAGAGAGAGAGAGAGAGAGAGAGAGAGAGAGAGAGGAAGAGCGAGAGAGAAAGAGTACGGGAAGCCAGCACCTCCTGGGCTAGCGAGGCTTCCACTGAGGGACGAGAGACTGGTGTTCGTCTCTCCTACACCAGGTAAGAATTCTTGGGTTGCTCGGGATACTCTCGGTGCGAGCCATTAGGCCGCCGAGAGAAGCGAGAGAGAGAGAGAGAGAGAGAAAGTCGCGAGTGTGTACGAGAAAGAGTGAGTGAGACGAGAGAGCGGTGTACGGTGCGGGCGTACACCTCGACGTCGTTTACGTGGGGCATCGGGCCAGTGTACACGAGAGCGGGAAAAGAAGAGAATAGCGTAGCGTAGAAGGATCGCGGGAGAGTGTGTGTGTGCGAGAGCGAGAGAGAGAGAAGCATCGGGGCGTCCGAGAAGTCCTCGCTGCTCGGTAGCAGCAGGTCGGGCTTGCTGCCAACGCGCGGCAAAGTCGGTGCGCGCGAGCATCGAGAAGAGCGGAAGAGAGTAGAGAAGGGAGGGGAAAACCGATAGCTACGCCGGCGTCGGTTCAGGCATCGCCAGGCCGGGACCGCCGGCGCGAGCTGTTAGTGAGCGCGCCGATACGTGTGTGCGTGCTCGAGAGTAGAGAGGGGGGTCCGCGTTGGTTCGGCCGACAACGCTGCCGTGAGCGCGCGCTGTGCTCGCGAGTATCCGTGCGGGAGAGAGAGAGAGAGAGAGAGAGAGAGAGTGAGAGAGAGAACGAGCGCGCCGGCCGTATCGCTACTCGAGCTGGTCGCGCCGAGCCGAAATTCGGGTGTGTGAGAGAGAGAGCGCAGACGGGTCAGACTGCGCGACGTCAGAGGCGAGAGATTCGAGGCGTGCGCGCGTATATGAGAGTAGAGGTGTGACGGCGAGCCCTGCGTGGCTATTGTGTGTGGGCGGCTACGGCCACCACGCTGTAAGGAAGGGCTGGGATAAATATACGTGCAATACAAGTTAATAAATTGTGTGATTACTTCCTCCTTCTTTCCTCCACGTTCTCCCAAACGTCGGCGATTACATTAAATCCCGAGATTAACGAAAAATCTTGGCGCGTACGAGGCGTCAAGTGTTGCGCACCTGTGTTGGGAGGCACAGCGTCGCAGCTTTTACCAAATGGAGTTAAGCTACCTGGAGAAGCTTCCTCATACTGACCACTCTGCATGCTGGACGCCCCGGGCAAGATCTTAGAGTTCATAATCGTCGTTAGAATGGACGTCATTGAAGAAACAGGTCGACTAGTGGAATATCAATACATCTTTAGGAAAAAACGCTCCACTCTTGATGCCGTAAGCTTAGTAGTCGACACCGCTAGAACTGCAATAGAAGGAAAAAGATGGAAAGGACGATCCAAGAAGTACTGTGCTATTATTACACTGGATGTTAAAAGGAGGCACTACGGAAAAAAGAGGTACCCGCATACATAAGAAGCATTATGTCTGACTACCTGAAAGACAGAACCCTTTTGTATGACACAGGCAGTAGGTATAATACACGATTGGCTGAAGCAGACTGAACTTGAGCTTGCTAGCCATAAAACGGAAGCTATCCTTATATCCGGTAGAAAGAAAATAGAAACGATAACGCTGTCAGTGGACGGATACGAAATAGACTCTCAGCCGACCATTAAGTACCTGAGAATCACCATAGACGCCAGACTAACGTTTAAGCAGCATCTCGAGAGGGCGAGCAATAAGGCAGCAAAAGTCGGTGCTGCATTATCGCAACTAATGCCAAATGTAGGTGGGCCAACGCAGGGTCCAAGGTTACTCGCCAGTGTGACTACATCAATTATGTTATACGGTGCCCCAATATGGGCGGACGCTATGTTGGTGAAGTGCTATGCACGAAAGCTGTCAACAGTTTATAGAAAAAGTGCATTGCGGGTCGCTTCTGCCTATCGAACAGTATCAGAAGATGAAGTGTTCGTTATCTCAAGTATGCCGCCTATTGATCTTCTAGCAACAGAACGAAAGAATATATACGAAGAAAGCCGGCGTTGTGACAATACTCAAAAGGAAGTTTGGAAATCCGCGAAGGTACTAACCTTAGCTGAGTGGCAAAGACGATGGGACTCCAGTGGAAAGGGGCGATGGACGCACCGCCTCATACCACGTATTGTTGGCTGAACCAATAGACGACACGAGGAAGTGAATTACTACCTTACGCAGTTTTTGAGTGGACATGGATGCTTTTAAGCCTATCTACACCGCTTTAAGATAGAGGACAATTCAAATTGCCCACTATGTTTGGGAGCAAACGAAGATGCGGAGCATGTCTTCTGTTACTGTTCGCGATACGAAATGGCACGAGAAGAACTCGAGCGTTACCTTCAGACTAGGGTGACCCCTGAGTCAATGATGACAGCTATGCTAGCGTCGAAGGATGGCTGGTGCACAGTAAACAACTACGTAAGGACTATTATCAAGAAAGTTAGAAATGACAAAGAGAATAGAAGGGAAGGACATGGCGAAACAGCTGAGTAAAACTGTTGCTAGACGAAGGCCACCAGGTAATAGGCACAAAACGCTCCTCGGACTGATGCAGAGGAACGTAGGTTACAGAGTTGAACTCTCACTCCCCTGCCTGATGCAGAGGAAGGTAGGAGCTAGGGTTGAGTACCTCTTAGTGCTTCTCAGACCGATGCTGAAGAACGTAGGTAACTGAGTTGATCCCAGACTCTCTTACCCAATGCAGAGGAACATAGGTGTCGGGGTTGAGTCTGTTCAGAGGATGGCTGGTCGATGCTGCTCGAAGTAGACGACCGGACGATGCGGCAGGAAGCCGATGGCAGGACGATGCAGAATGAAGGAGACGAATTTGACCCTGAACCCCTAATTACCTTGATGGATGGGGGATGTACGGAAATGTCAAACTTTAAAGGAGAAGCCAAAAAAGGCGAGAGAGAGATTTGCTTTATTACAATGGGTGTTATGCAGACACTTTTATACATACACAGCGACTTATGAGGACGCATGAAGCGAAGTATATATATATATATATATATATATATATATATATATATATATATATTCATTTGTTAGTATGCATGTATATAAATTAATGGATTTTTTAATTTTAATTGATAGGACTACGAACCAAGACAAGGAAGCGATGCTCCTGGAACAAGAGTTGAAGAAAGCGATGCTTTCAATACAACTAAAGTCACTGAGCGCATTTTAAGAAAGAAGACAAGCAAGGAAAATCGTGCCCTAAATTCAGCCTTATTGGTAGAGAATGAAATAGAATGGTACGACGAGTTCGCCGACAGAATTGAGCAAAATGACAACAATGGTCAAAAACTGATCAATTTGAGGATAACGAGAATGATCACCTGGATAAGGAAAATGTAATTTTCACAGAAAAAGCGGACACTTAGCATCTCTCTGCCAATTTAAGGCAGTTTGTCGTAAATAACTTATGATTTATGTATAAGGTAAAATCCCAGCACGTGGACAGATTTTACGAACCTTTCAGAAATTCGTTAATCGTGTATATATAAATAGAACTATGAAAAAATCTTTGGTACCAGCGCGAAGCTTAGATAATTTCCTATCGATACACACCAAAAATTGTTTTACATAAACTTATTTTTATTTAAAATGTCGGGTTTAATTTATTTTAAAATACCGGGGTGGTTAGCTGTTTGCGATTACTATAGTACTAGGACAGTTTTGAACCCTTAATTTGGACAATTTCGCAGTACATGGACAATGCCTAATCGGAGTAGTTGGACAGCAGATTTATATGTATGTACTTTCGGGTTGACAATTGATTTAATAATAATTGCTTAGCGATTCATAAAAGTAGTAATTCCTCCGTATTGTACCTAAGGGATTGTAAATTATGCAAAATGATTTAATTTAATTTTATTATTCGTTTAAAAAAACTATGCACTTCGTCTCGTTTAAGAGGTAAAGTTCCACTGTTGAGTACGGTTAGGTTGTTTCCTAAGGGTAACACTTCGTTTGTAGATTTGTTGGTTAAGTTGCACAATGATACGCAACTTTTTTTTGAGATTATATACCATTACATAACTTTATATCGATTATAATTTATCAATGTTATTACAATGATGCACTTTTAAAAACAGTTTTATCATAAATACCAAGTGAAAATAAAGCGAAACATGTGTCCATGTACCTTCGTATGTGAGCTAAAGTTGGACATGATCGCCGCGCTGTTCGACTACTCCGATTATGCGAGGTAAACTTAGACAGCTAATTTTGGCTTAAATATTTTTTTTCAACAATATTTAAATAGGATCGTCGTTCTACAGTGCAAGAGCTAAAAAATAAAAGTATTACGTACGTAATACGTACTTCAGATAATTTGTTATTCTCATTAAACAGTTTTCAAAAAGGTAAAACTAGTCGACGAAATTTCAACTTATTTATTTGTGTTAAATTATGTACAAAATTATACGAAATCTAAGTATGTTATTAAAAATAGTATTAGCAATAATAATCCATTTTGTTTTTTGACGTTATATTGTTTAATTTATCGTTATAATTCATTTTTGAGTGTCCAAGCATAGGTCTGAATTTCATTTTTGTTAGAGTACTGGGCGTTTTACCTTATATACTTTTTTGGATCCAATTTTCTAATAGTCGATTAAATTTTCAGAAATTAGCTCTCCCTGAATTTTTGTTATTGGATTAAAATTTTGTCACTTTTTACATTAATTTTAATCCAACTTTTCTTGTTGAGTTAATAATTGACGATTTTTACGTAGTTTTATCATTTCTATCTCCTTCTCATTCTAAGTTATCATTAACTATTTTTATCCCATGTCATTTATTTTAGCTCCCCCTTATTAAGGTTCCTCCTCATTTTGGCTTGCCCTCCTTATAACTTCCCCTTATTTGATAGCCCCATGATATGTATTTTCCCTTCTTTCGATAGAAACGTTTACCATTTATTTGCTATTAGTTGGAAAAATTTTTTAATCGGCCGTTTTTACAATTTTTTATAACTGTTTTTTGCACTTATTTATATCATCTCATTCCCTCTGTGAGCTGAGTGACCTTGCCGTGGGTGAGGGGGCTTATGCGGGGGTGGGTCGCGGCCCCGGGGGAAGTCGGTCCGTCTTAGCAATAAGTGCAGTGCTTACCCCTTTTAGACGGGAGTCTAAGCAACTGTGGGTGAAGGAGTCCAGCCAACGTGGGTATTGCCGGAACCCCGGAATCCCTCCTCGGGGACGGTGGTCCGCCAGCGCAACCAAGGAGCAGCTCTCTATGGTGGAGTGGTGACACGCAGTGAGTATATTCACCCCCACGCCCAAGGTGTGACAGAACCGTGCCGAAGGGACTAGTACGCCGCACGGGGTACTGTGTGGTCGCCAACGGTACCCCGGGGATACCTGGCAACCTCCCCGGGTATTTAGCCTTACCACTGCATGCGGGGCTCTGCAGTAGCGGACCTTTATTTCCCTAGCTGCTCGTGGGACTAAAATGGACCGTTACGTAAAAAATCTTTCGAGGAAGGGTGGAGAGGGGGAGGAAGCTGAAGACCACCGGACGGCAACGCCCAGTCGGTCTGAGGTGGGTGACCCCTGCGCGGAGTCGGTGGGGAGGCAGTTTCTGGGCAGTAATGTCCTCAATCTGCCGAACCAAGGGCTCAACTATAGTTGCCCCGCTGGGGCCTCATCCGGGGACGCTTCGGTGGCCCCTTCAGAGGTAGCAGCGGGTGGAAACCCCGAGATTTCTTCGGAATAGTCGGGGATTTTTGTGGGAAGGCAGGTCAGCATGATGGAGGACCTGCAACAAAAAATGTTGCCACTGGCAGGCGCACCACAGTGCACTGCCGGTGATCTCGTCGGGGGGGGGGGGCTCCACGCAGAACCCTCCAACTGATGCTGTTTCTGAGGGGCTCCGGAGAGAAGCCCGAAAGAAGCTGGAGGAGGCGGCAAGGGCTGGGAACCTTCAGGGACCCTCCCTTTCGCACCCTCTACACACGACGGTGGTCTCCGCTGGCGGAGAACGAACCCCAGGTGGAGTCAAGCGCCGCAAGGATGCTGACTCGACCCCGCCAGCGAACCCGGCCAGTAAACGTCCGAATATAGAAACGGACGTCTTGGCCGTCAGGATGGTGGTCCCCCTTACGAGGGCGGTCGTCTGCGAGGGCTATCCTGACGAGGAGCTGACTGCCCAGCAGCTGGCACTCGTCAGTGAGGCGGTCCAGGCCGAGGTCGATAAGATCGAAGCTGGACCGTGGCCCGAGTTCGACGACTCCTTTGTCAAGCTGGGGGCCATAATTGTAGTGGCTAGTAACACCTTCTCGAGAGACTGGCTGGAGGAAATAACCCCTCGGTTAAGACCTTGGGAGGGTGCAAAATTAGCGCTGGTAGAGATGTCGGCGCTGAGAAAGCCGAGAAAAGCCACCCTCCTGATTCCTGGCAAGAGACTGGAGCCGGCGGGCGTCCTGGAACGGCTGGACCACAGGCATCCGGGCCTGAGCATTAACAGGTGGAGAGTGCTAAGCACGGAAAACAGGGAGGGACCCGACTGTGGGACCTTCCTGGTGCTTAGCATACCCGAAGGCTCGGTAAGGCTGCTCCGGCAGCGAAATTATCAGCTGCACTGAGGGCTCGGTAGGGTCACGGTAAGGGTGGACGAGGGCACTCGGGGGCAGCGGGAGCAAAGTGGAGCTGGTCCGTCCTAATCACCATGGCTGGGGACGGGACAGCTTTCACACAAATTAAGGTGAGGCTTCCTATGGACGGGGGAGCCGAGAGAGACGTGGTGGTGGCCTCAGGCTACTTTCCATACGACTCCCAGGAGGAGCCTCCGCCCGGGGAGGTACAAGAACTCATCAACGATTGCAGAACGCGGAACATTCCATTGATTCTGGGGTGCGACGCGAATTCGCATCACACAGTCTGGGACAGCTCGGACAACAACAGCAGTCTGTGTATACTAAACAGGGGCAGCGAACCAACCTTCTATAATGCGGTTAGAAGTGAGGTTATCGACATGACCCTGTATACAACGGGAATAGAAGGGTGAATAGGCTACTGGAGGGTCTCGGTGAACCCTCGCTGTCTGACCACAGATATATTCTTTTTGAATGGAAAGAGAGGAGCTCGCAGACAAGGTCCTTTAGAGATCCCAGGAAAACAAACTGGGCGTTCTTCAGGGAAAACCTTTGAAATGAGCTCCACACCTTCAAACCTAAATTTGGTCGTACGAGCGATCTTGACTTTTGGGCAGCAGAGCTGGTCAGGATAGTCGAGATCTCGTTCCAAAGAAGCTGTCCCTGGACCATCCCAAGAGGCACCAAGAGGACCCTGTGGTGGAACCAGGAACTAGAGAAACTACGGCGGGAAACCAGACGGACCTATAAAACACTCGAAGTCCCGGCGACTGGCTTAGGCATAGGGACGCCCAGAGGCGCTACAAAAGTAGAGTTAATGCGGCTAGAGTCAAAGGGTGGAGGGACTACAGCGAAGGAATCGAGAGATATCCGGATGCAGCTAGACTTCTACGAATTCTTGCAAAGAATTCTGAGGTATGGCCTGAAGCAATCAAGCTACCTACAGGAGATTACGCAACCTTCGAGGAGGAGTGCTTACAATTACTTCTGCAGGCCAACTTTCTGGACTTTCAATCTGCCCAGGACTTGGTTGGTGAGAGTTATGGAGGGGAAAGGCCGCGAAGGACAACATGGGGACTGGCAGCTACGGTTGTCACCCCAGAGAAAATCAGGTGGGCCATCAGTAACTTCGACCCCTTCAAGGCACCGGGTATTGATGGAATCTACCCGGCTTTTTTACAGGAGGGGCTGGAGGAGTTGATAGGACCCCTTGACTAAACTCTTCAGAGCTAGCTTCGCCTTGACTCACGTACCAGCTATCTGGAAAACAGTCAAGGTCGTGTTCATTCCCAAACCAGGGAAGCCGAGTCACACAACCGTTAAGGACTTCAGACCCATTAGTCTGAACTCCTTTATGTTCAAGTCACTTGAAAGGTTGGTAGATAGGTTTATCCAAAGCGAGATCCTCAATATTAGGCCCCTACACCCTAACCAGCATGCATACAGGGCAGGCCTCTCTACAGAGACCGCCCCACACTCAGCGGTCAGTCGCATTGAGGAGCAGCTGGAAAGGGGGGAACTGATGGTTGGAGTATTTCTCGATATAGAGGGAGCGTTCAATCGCACGTCTATCGAGTCAGTCGTAAAGGAATCGGAGCTGCGGGGGATGCCGAGGACGCTTATTAGCTGGCTTCAGAGTATGCTCGGCTGCAGAACTGTGGTTTCAAAGTTAGGAACCGCAACGGTTTCGGGGACCGTCAGTAAGGGATGTGCGCAGGGCTGGGTGGTGTCCCCTACGATTTGGTGCCTAGTGGCCAATGGACTGCTAGAAGCGCTGAATTCGGGGGATTGCTATGCTCAGGCCTATGCGGATGACTTTCTGATACTCATCAGGGGCAGAGAGGCTGGTGGAACCATGGACGCCATGCAACTCGCTCTAAGAAAGGTGGAGAAATGGTGCCGCTTAACTGGGTTTTCCGTTAACCCGGAGAAGGTTGAGCTGGTGATTTTCACACGCAAATACAAGCTGGATACCTGCAGGATGCCCAGACTATCTGGGGTCGCTCTGCAGGCAAAAGATTCAGCCAAGTATCTAGGCGTAGTCCTCGATAAGAAGCTTACCTGGAAGGCGCATTTAAAAGCTCAATGCGATAAATTCCTGGCTGCTCTTTGGACATGCCGTAGGGCCTTTGGCAGCTCCTGGGGACTCAGTCCCCGGATAATCATATGGCTTTACAGGGCCGTCTTGGTACCGCGACTTGCATATGCCGCTCTGGTCTGGTGGCCAAGGGTGGAGCAGGTGGGGGCCAGGGCAGAACTGGAGAAACTCAGAGGACAGGTGCTAAGAGGGGTGACAGGAGCATAGAACCACGCCCACCAAAGCACTTGGGACTCTGATGAAGGTGGAACCACTTCACCTCACCATCGTTGAGGAGGCGGTCAAGGCTGCCCATCGACTCAACGGATTTGGACAGTGGAGAACAGGAACGAGACACACCCGATTACCAGACGGATTGGGTCTCACACCTGAATTCACCATGCAAACGGATATGATAATCCCACGCTACTTCTTTGGAAGAAGATACAGGATTGTCATACCCGCTAGAGAGGAATGGGAGACTGGAAGGGACAGCCTGCCGGGGACGGGAGAAGTCTGGTATACGGACGGCTCACGGACCGTGGCGGGAGCTGGCTCGGGGTATTATTATCGGAGGGATGGAAGAGGCACCTTCTTCTCCCTGGGACTGAATGCCACGGTCTTCCAGACCGAAATATTCGCTATACTAACCTGCTCGCAGATGATCATGGAACTCGGAAAGAGAGGGAAAACCATTACCATCTGTTCAGACAGTCAGGCAGCTCTTAAAGCTCTTACAGCTCAAAAGTCTGCCTCCAAACTAGTCTGGGCCTATAAGATGGCAGTCAATCAGCTGGCTATGGATAACATGGTCAGACTGCTATGGGTACCAGGGCATACTGGTATCAGAGGCAATGAAATTGCCGACAGACTCGCAGCTCTGGGGACTAAAAATCCTCCCATAGGACCGGAGCCTTTCGCGGGAGCCGCAAGGAGCCTGCTAGGAGGTGTGATCCGAGAATGGGTTAGGAAAGAAAGCGCCAGAGACTGGCGAGACGCAGGTGGATGCAGACAAGCCAGGGCGCTTGTTGGACAGGAGGTCAACGCCGAATGGACTGTATGTGCCGTTGGCAACTGCAGGAAGGACTCTCATCTCCTGATACAGATCGTGACAGGACATATTCGTCTTAGATATCATGGTCTGAGGTCGGGGAAGGAGAATGAGGGCTTCTGTAGATGGTGTGGAGGGAGGGACGAAACGCCCATTCATATACTGACGGAGTGCCCAAAATTTGCCTACCTTAGACACCTGTACCTGGGGGATCACTTCCCCATGTGCGAGGACATCAGTGCAACCTGCTCGGGGGCTATACTAGCCTTCTGGAGGAAGGCTGGCCTACCCGCGTAGGGCACTGCTTCATTAGGGGGCGACACAATGGGTTTTTACCTAAGTGTCCGGGACCTCCCTTGGAGGCCCACCTCACCTTTTAATAATAATAATAATAATATATCATATCATTGTTACAAATGATCCAGCTATGCTCGCTCGTGCTCAATGCACTCCTTTTGGGTACCTCACGTCGCTAACTGACACCCTATCTCCGTAATACATTTTAGACCAGTGGATAATTGTATATATTGGAAATGAAAAATACACTTATTAATAAAAGAACACTTATTATAAACTTTTTAACGTTTGATTTAGAAAAGCACGTCCATTTGCAAACAGCTGTCTAAATCGATTAACAAAAGTACTATTTACGATATCGTTCTTTCGTTATCGATAGTTGCGGTTGCTATGAACAATTTAATACGTTCGAATCGTGCAACATTAAAGCACCCAAACATTAAACACAGGTGCGCAACACCTAGCGTCTCGCATGCACTAGGATTTTTCTTTAAACGGTAGGATTTGGCGCGATCGCCACGTTTGGGAAAACGCTACGGAAAGGGGAAAATAATCACACACAATAGTTACAGTTTACAGCACTTTTCATTTCACTCGCTTCTAAGACATTACGCGGCACGCAGCCTCGGCTCTCTCTATCTCCTCGCTCCTTGGTGGTAAGCTCAACACGCTCTCATTTTCGATCTGCACATAATACACGGTATTAATATTTTTTTTACTCTGTCGAGTGATTTTTTATAGCGAAAAGGTCTTCCTAACGGCTCCAAGACGTCTGCTAAAAAATTGCGTTTTTTCTTGCAATTTTTAAGAGCCGAGAAGGATTTCTGCAAAAATTAGAGCAACATAACCTTAAATCATCTAGTGACGAGTTGTTATACAAGACTCAGACTCAGTCATCCACATCAAACCTGCAAAACGTAAACCGAATTGAACTTAGTGACTCAAATTAATGCAAAACTGCAGTGTCGTGAGTGAGAGTGAAATCGTGCTGTTCGGGTTATGTAAGAGTGGGAGGGAGAATTTTGAATTTCGCGCCGTAGCGCAGCGAGCGCGTGCAGTTCAGTTCTGACAGCTCCTCTTGAGTAGTCAGTCGACATTGCACTTTTGTACTTGCGATTGTGAAAGCCTCTTTATAAATTGCGTGCGAATAGAGTCGTCATCATCGTCCTTTTCAGGACGATCGACACTCTTTATTGTATTACCGTGCGTTGCGTAGTGTGTGTGCATTTTGCGTGCGGTGTGCGGATTGTGTGAGTTCTTCGAGTGTTGGGACTTCAGCCACGTGTGAGCTTCCTCGCCGTGTCGATCTCCACCCGGCGATTGCTACCTACGCGGCAGGGCTGAAAAGGCCTGCCCGTGTTCCAGGATTGGTTCCCTTGAGACGTCGAGGTGTCCTGCGACCGAGGAAGGTGCATCCCACCAACGTGCGGCCAGGGCTTTACGTCGCGCCGTACACGTCTCGTTCTGCGAATAAGGTAGGAGAACTCATTAGCTTTTGTTCACGTGCAGTGTCTCTAATCGACGATAGTGGCTGAAGCTGTATCTCCATCCCTCTCTATCTGTATAATTTTGTCAATTGTCGTCGTTGCCAAGCCGAAATATTTATTTTTGACACCAGAGTGCAGCACATTCCGAGCTAGCGAACCTCAGTACCGCAGCTTTACTGCCAGGTGGCCCCGACACGGCGCACGCAAACACGTACTCAAAAGAGCGACCTAAAGGCTCTTATACTGACACCTCTCTGGCCACTGTACACTAACTCTCACGCCTTGTGTCGCAGCACTCTAGTGCTTGGTACACGTTAGATTAGTACAGACCTACACTGTACTATACCCCCTACAGGGCAGCAAATTAAGGAGTATCTCTACTCCGTGCACTGGATCAATAAAGGTGGTTTTCCACTGGCTCTTCTTTCCACTGACTCGTCTTTTCTTCACTCATTTTACCATAATAAACGTCGGTGCTTTTATGTCAACTCAAGAAAAAGAAGTGGAGGAGACACTTCAGGAGACACCTCAAGATCAGCTAATGACAACAGCTCCTCTCAATCTGCACCAGTAACTCGGAATTCAAGTCCACTGCCACCGTCATTAAACACAAATGACACACTCATGCAGGTCCTGACTAAGCTAAACAAGCTTGACAACGTAGAGACTATGCAAACAAGCATGAAGAAGGTGGAGAGTCGTATGTCAGCGATCGAAACCTCGCTTACTCCGCTCAAGGATTTGCCTGCATTGGCCACGCGAATCGAACTAGTGGAGGTTGACGTAGCAGCTCTGAAGTTGGAACAGGAGGAGATCAACAGAAAACTGGAATCGTTCACTGCAACTGCTGACACTGCCATTAAGCAGCTTCAAGATTCCAATGCGAAGCATCATACGAAGTGGTGTTATCTGGTCTCACACACACCGAGACCACCTCACTAAGATCTCTCGCATATGCTAACCTAAAGCTCCTGGACGACAATCTAACCGAGAGTGATATGGAATCTGCCAGACCCATGGGCAAGAGGCGCCCTACTGAGGAGACTGTTGTTGCTACTGTTTCCACTGCACCACTGGCAGTGTCTTTGTCATTCGGAGCACTGATGCGCTCCTTGATTGGTGCTAATATTAGACGCGGAAAGCTGCATTCTAGTCAAGTAAATAGAGAACTTCTTGACAAAGCACATGCTCCTAAACCATTACTACCCTCGCTTATTAATGTAAACGAGCTGCTGCCTCCTGATGTTCAGCAACTGAAGATTGTCGCGTGAAAGGTAGCTAAGGCTTAAGGTTTGTCCTCTTTCATTAGAGAAGACCAGGTCAACATTAGGTTGAAGAACGAGGCACGTGCTATGCTCATCTCCACTGAGGAAGACCTTAAACGTTTTTATCTACCCTGAAGATTCCATGAAAACGATCAACTTGATAGCTCCGCATCCACCAGCCAAACATCATCAATTATAACACTGCAGTCTCATACCACCTACACCACCGCCATCAGCATCGACCACCACATCTTCATCTAATTTCAAAGTAAATCTGTCGCAGGGTCTTAGGGTTTGCCATTTTAATGCAGACTATCTCACGGATCACATTGAGATAGTACGCCTCTTCTTGTCCACTCGTCTTCTCTATCACGTAATAGCTGTAACTGAGACCTGGCTTGACGACAAGATAATATCCATCCCTTCACTGGATGATTATACATTACATAGACGTGACAGAAACAGGAACGGTGGAGGCGTGGCCTTCTATATCCATCACTCATTGATCGCTAGCGTAATATCATCATCTGACGGCGTCTGGTTGGGCAAGCCGAGTAAACCAAAGTACCTCCTCTGTGAGGTCTCTGCAAAGGGAATGTCTCCCATTTTCGTGGGTGTTGTGTATCGTCCTCGATACTCTCCTTGTATCCAAGGGAGCGATTTCATCGAACAACTATCTACGCACATGCACCATACTGAAAAAGCTTTAGTGAAAATCAGTCGATATCCAGGTGATTTTCAAGAAAAAAGCGTGCCAATTTCGTATTTGATTAGCAGAGGATTTTGAGGTGAAAAGCATGTGACCTCTGATTTAAAAACCCAATTTTTTTGCATTTGATTAGCAGATGATTTTTAGATAAAAATCATGTAACCTTTTATTACTTTCAAATATTATGTTTTGGATTTATATTTGCTATAATTGAATAAACTTTTTAAACACTATTATTATTTTTATTATAATGGTTATAATGCTAGATAGTTCGCGTTTGCTATTTCGAAATAATTATTCAAATGACTGTTGATATTTAGTGATAAATTTTATCGTTCGCAAAGAATAATAGAATCTTTTTGAATATTATTTATATTATTATTTATATATTTTTAAAATTGTAAATTGCTTATTTTAATAACTTTTAAATAAGTGTACAATAATAATAAAAATTTTAATTGATGGAGAGATAAAAACAGTATCAGGAAGTTTATTTGTGGTTAGGAGTACTAAATAAGTATTTGGTAAATTTGTATGTTTATTATTACAAAATATATTTCATCTATATACAATGCTCGTTTGATATTAGTAATGTAACATATTTGATAATAGCAAGATGTACATATTTCGAAGAACTTTCATGAAAATACAAATACTTTTAATATCCGTAGTATCTATAACGGTAGGATTCTCTACAATTTCGTTGACTATTTGTAAAATACTATAATGTTTACTTAGATATTTTCGTGTTTGGACAATATTATAAATTGTTAATTTTTTCTGATTCTCTCTATCTACTACAAATTTATCTATTCGGGCAAATCTGTTATCGTTTAGTAAAATGAATGAATTATTTGACTATATTTTTGATTTACGAAATATCTCATATAAACATCCATCTTTTACGATTTTTAAATATAATTTGGCATTTATTGATACATTCAGACTTGCCAATAAGGAATCATTTACACTGTCGCCTCTTCTAAAATAACCTATATCAGAAAGTTTGAAATAATTATGTGCATTTGAACTCTGAATATCTTCGTAATATATCTTGACTAAAACACTTACATGTGGATATGAGCGTTCTTGTAGAACTGTTAGAGCATGATTAATGTTAATATACCTAATTATCTGAGAGGTAACACCATTTGAGCACCTAATAGCTTTTAACAAATTGTGATTTCCTGACTCGAAAGAAAGTTCAATGACACCATAGTGGTCCCCAATTTAAGGGGGCACACCACCTTTGAAATTACAATCAAAATTTTTCATTAAAAATTTATAAATGCTTAGATAAATAAACCAAATTTTTTTACTCTTCTTAGATAATTACCTTTATTTTGATGGTTTTAGACCTTCTATATACCTCTATAATACCTACGTATAGTAAGGAGTCCATAATTCACTGACCGTAAGATTCCAAAGGAACAAATGGCCCAAATGAGCTCTAATTCCAGGATATTGTTTAAAAGTACATTAGTAATGGCATGAATGAGGGGATTTGGTTTAGATTTCATAGAAAAAGTTTTATAAGCATATTACTGATTTTTTTATCAATTTTTGATTAATTTTAACATAACTATCATGTAACTTTTTTTCTATGAAATTTAAACCAAATCCCCTCAATTCATACCATAACTAATGTACTTTTAAACAATATCCTGGAGTTTGAGCTCATTTGGGCCATTCGTTCCTTTGGAATCTTACGGTCAGTGAATTATGGACTCCTTACTATACGTAGGTATTATAGAGGTATATAGAAGGTCTCAAACCATCAAAATAAAGGTAATTATGTCTAAGAATAGTAAAAAAAAAATTGGTTTATTTATATAAGTATTTATAAATTTTTAATGAAAAATTTTGATTTTAATTTCAAAGGTGGTGTGCCCCTTTAAGACACTTTCGGCTATATGCAAGAGTTGATGTACGTTGTAAATCATTGCTTTCTCTCCAAAGAACTTCTTAGTTTTAGCTACAAATTCGTGTAGCATTTCATCCGCTTTATTTAATTCTGACACATGAATATTATCTTTTAGTAAAATGTACAAACTTTCTACAAATGAAAGACAGTGATTATAATGACCTCTGGTTAAATGTTCTGGCAAAATTACGGTGCTATAATATAAAACATACTTTTCCCATTCACTATCTTTCCAGTCTTTTCTAGAACTTATTGTCCGACTCAATCTTGCAATTTGATGTGGAGCTGTGATCTTTTTTATTTTTAAATCAATTTCTATAATATTATCATTATTCATTGATTTTATGTAATATTCCGTAAATTGTTTCGCAACTCCTTCTAAGCAGCAGGGCATGTAATCGGAAACAAATCCGGTAATGATATTAAAATTTAGTAGATTAATTAGAGGAGACGGATATTTAATACCATTAACTGGTTTGTCAGGAGTAGCAATAAACATATCATTAACAGTACTTTTATGTTTTCGAGAATCAACAGATGTTTGTAATAAGGTATATTTTTGAGCATCATTAACCCATGTCCCAGGATGGAGGCACCAACTGCAACTATAATTGCCATTAAACTGTTTGATTTCTTGAACTGCTGCCCGTGCTACTGAGTGTACGCAGCATGACACAATATGTAATTTTAAATTACGTTCTTTGCCTTTGACAATGCATGAAATTCCTTCTTTTGACAATCTATTCTTGTAGTCAATAAAGAGGCCTAAACAGACACTCATATCTTGTTTATTCTTATTAAACCATAAACCACAAGTAATTCATTTACTTATTCTTTCTTGTCGGGGTAATTCATTAATCATTAGGAACAGTGGTCATATCGAATGTGATAAACTTTTGAATTTTGATGCTTTATCTGTATTAAATACTGTACTAATATAATGTTATCTATAAATACAATTATATTAGTGCAGTATTTAATACAGATGGTAAGTAAACATTATAGTATTTTACAAATAGTCAACGAAATTAAAGAGAATCCTACCATTATAGATAATACGGATATTAAAAGTATTTGTATTTCAATGAAATGTCATCGAAATACGTACATCTTGCTATTATCAAATATGTTACATTACTCATATTAAACGAGCATTGTATATAGATGAAATATATTTTGTAATAAAAAACAAACAAATTTACCAAATACTTATTTAGTACTCCTAACCACAAATAAACTTCCTGATACTGTTTTTATCTCTCCATCAATCAAAATTTTTATTATTATTGTACACTTAATAATATTTAAAAAGATAATATTCAAAAAGATTCTATTGTTGTGACCGAGCCTGAACGTTGCACTATTCGAACACCAAGAATCGCGCATAGCGGCCTTAGCAACGAGATCAACGACGTCGCGGATGTTATTGTTTATGTTCAGTCTGGTGTGACAGCTGATGAACTGAGTCGTGTAGGATTAGAATAAAGAGAGTTTGAGTTTAAGTTGCGTTTTTATAAATAACGTGTTGTTATTTACATTAACCCGTACCCGGTCATAACATTTTGGGGGCTCGTCCGCGATACTAGTGTTTTTGAGTGATTATTTTATGCATCTTCGATCTGGCAAGATGCTTCCAAGAACACCACACAAGCCGGACGCATCAGCACAATCCATTGATAATTCACGAGAAGAAGTGGATTTATTGAATCTTGAACAGACGAATCTGGAGGACACAAATGTTACCGCACACACACAATCTTCACAAACCCCAATCCTCACTACACCCACTAATGTTCCAAATCCAACACTGATGGCTGCTATTAAGGAAATAAACAACTTGAAGATACAACTAGAAAACAAACATGCTCTACGAAAAGATTTGGAAGTCCGCTTATCTCAACGTTCTGTGGAAGAAAGTAAACCTTTCTAACGAGTTTCGACGACGGGATCAGGATTTTCTGTCCGAGAGACGGCTTCGCGAGAACTATGAGGAGAAAATGAAGCACCTGATTGAAGACAACGAGAGACTGCAACGGTCAATCGAGGCAGACCGGTCAAAGTGGACAAGGAAACAACAGGATCTAGAACGTCGATTAACTGAGCTAAGTCGTTCAAATATTTCTAACACAAACATGAACATAAATTCTGCTATAGCGACTGGCACATCTGATAGGTTAAGGTCTAATAATGTACATCCACTGGACACTACACAATCAACACAAAGTCTTAATTTAGGTTATAATCTCAAACCGGATACTTATGATGGTACAACACCACTGGGTGAGTTTTTGAATCAATTTCAATTAATTGCTAGAGCAAATAGCTGGGATAGTACTAGGATGATGATTGCTTTAGCTGCTACTTTACGGGGAAAAGCTAAATCTGTTCTTGATAGTTATAAAGATACTGATCCAATAGATTTTGATAAGTTAAAATCAAGTTTAGAGTTTTGGTGATGCACATTTTGCTCCAACGTATTATTTCCAATTTCAGAACAGGCGTCAACAACGAGGTGAAGATTTTCCAACATTAGCAGCTGATCTTATGAGATTAGCTGGTTTGATTTATCCTGATTGTCCTTTTAAATCTCAAGATAAAATCGCCTGTGCTCAATTTGTAATTGCTATTTTCGACAATTCAATTCGGAAAATTCTTCAATTAGAAAGAATTGATTCGCTTCAAATTGCTCTGACAAGAGCTATGGAAGTTAAAGTTATCGAAGATCAGGACAAGCGACTTCAACCTTTAGCTCAGAGAAATAATTATACCTCTTCATCATTTCCAAAGAGTGTTAGTTCATCATCCCAGTCGTCAGGCAGACAGAATTTTTAAGATTTTGTAAAAGGAATAGAGTGTTTGAATTGTGGTAAAAAAGGACATTTCAAGTCTAATTGTCCGACTTTGTCAACAGATCAGGGAAACTAGGTTATGTTGAACTTTCTGGAGCGAGTTTGACTGAACTTGACAAGACTCCAACAAACTCTCACTCTTATCGGATTGATTACCATGTTGGAAGAATTAATAGGAACTCTAATAAATTTTATTTTGATGGTTTAATTAATGACAAAGCTTCTATTTTTAAAGTAGATTCTGGTTCTGATGTGAATATTATAAATCCAAAATTTGTTGAGTCAAAAGATATGAGAATTCCTATTAATTTTACGACACTTAAGTATCCAACTGGAGAAAAGGTACCAGTTGAATTTTTGATTTCAGCGTCATTAAAATTGGGTGATCATGTAGCTAATTTAGATGTTTTTATTGGAAATATTATTGATGATTGTATACTTGGAAGTGATTTTCTTGATGCAACTGGTATTACAGATTTAATTACTAAAATTATTTTAAATACTCCAAGTTCAATCATTAATAAACAAATTTCAAGAATAGTTGATTCTAGTAAGGTTGTACCAGGCTCATTACAAGAAATTTTTGACAAGAACTCAGAAAACTTGGATCAAGATCAACGTCGGGAGTTTGCGGATCTTCTACACGAATTTGAAGAAATTTTTCAAGATGACGTTACTGGAAAATGTAATTTGGTTGAACATAGAATTCAATTGCTCCATAATCAACCAATTAAACAACCTATTCGAAGACCCCCTATTCATCAAATTAAGGAATTAGATGAATGTATTGCTGAGATGGATTCTCAAGGAGTCATTGAAGAATCAGATAGTTCGTATTGCTCACCTGTAGTTCCCAAGAAGAAGAAGGATGGAAAAATTCGTTTTTGTATTAATTTCCAAAAAATTAATGCAATTACGATTAAAGATTCGTACCCTTTACCAAGAGTTGATGATACTCTTGATAAACTTGCAGGATATTCGTGGTTTTGTACATTGGACTTGAAGAGTGGATACTGCCAGTGCAGATCAAGATTCGGGAAGAGGATAAGAAAATCACGGCTTTCTCAATTGGAAAAGGTTTATGGCAATTTAAGGTTATGCCATTCGGATTATGCAATGAACCAGCGACTTTTCAACGTTTGATGGAAAAGTTACTCAGAGATTATCTCTCAAAATTCTGTTTAGTTTATTTAGATGATGTCATGGTATCAGGAAAGTCATTTATTTTGGTTTTTAGTTATATTTAGTGGACCTACTATATCCATGGCTATTTTTTCAAAACTTTTAAACGGTGTATCTGTTATTACCATTGGTTGTCTTGTTTTTACTCTTTTTAGTTTATTTCTTTAACAATCTTCACAATTTGGTATTTCGTTAGTTTCCAGCGTTTTTAATTCTTTCGCTTTTTGAGCTCTCGTAATTACATTTATTTGTATATATGCTACTGGATTTCTCGATAGTGCATCAGCTTTTGTATTAATTTTACCCGGTTTGTAAATGATTTCGTAATCGTAATCTAATAATTTCAACCTCCATTATCGAACTCTGTTATTTTTATCTGCTGATTTAAATGACAATAACGGTTTATGATCAGAAATTATTTTAAACTTATTACCATCAATATAATTTCGGAATATTTTTACTGCGAACATGATTGCAAGTGCCTCACGTTCATAAATATGATAATTTTTTTCAGCTACTTTCAATAATAATTCAATACTCGTTTCATCGTCCCGATATTTTCGCAGCAATCGCATCAATTGTCATATTAGCTTTGGTCTTGTATATAGTTTTTTATTTGAACTTTTTGTGCTTCAAACTCGTTGTGACTGTCGACTTTATGGTTTCAGTGGAGAGGCGCTGTTTGTTTCGGCGATCGTTGAGACAAGTCTGAAATTGTTACCCTTAAGTCTATGTTGTTACACAGTTTATATGAATTCAAAAAATTCAAATGAGATAAGAATTATACTAATGGATATAAATATGTCAGTTATTGAGAAAAGATATGAATGGCTTCACGGCACACAGAAATATTTAAATAACCCGAAAATATTCAGGCCCAAAAATTTTAAGGTTATGAATTTTAAGATCTAAAACTGTTTTTTTTACGTGGCATTTGGAACTCGAAAGTTCATCGCCTCATCTACGCAAGCCTTCCACGCTGCCCTATCTTGTGTCAACCCCACCCAAGATGTACCTCTCCAAACGACACCCACCCGTCCTATTTCTATTAGATCCGCTTTTACGTTGTCCTCCCATCTACGTCTAGGTCTACCTAGAGGTCGCGTTACCATCGGCCTGCCCTGCATGACACGCGCTGCCGTACGGTCGTCTCCCATTCTCGCTACGTGCCCTGCCCATCCCAATCTGCGCGACTTTATTATTCTGTTAATATTTGGTGACGCGTACAGATTGTGTAACTCATCATTGTGTAGTCTCCTCCATTCCCCGGTTTCCTCATATTTCTTCGGCCCGTATATTTTTCGCAAGATTTTATTTTCAAATACCCTAAAACGGTTGTCCGCCTACTTAGTGAGAGCCGACGTTTCGCACCCGTACAGAACCACCGGCAGTATTATTGTCCTGTATATTCTTATTTTAACGTTTTTAGACAACAGCCTCGACTTAAGTAAATTACTCACGGCGTAGAAGCAAGTATTACCCGAATGGAGTCTCTTGTTTATTTCGACATTAATCTCGTTTCTTCGTTGGTCATCATTTATGGTCGTACCCAGATACCTGAATTCGCTAACCTTTTCAAAAGTAAAATCCCTAACTCTGAGATATCCCTCCCCTCTGCAGATGCCTAGTTTATCCACAATCATGTACTTTGTTTTTGATTCACTCACTTCTAACCTTGTATACTCTGCCGCTTTTATAAGGATTTCCTCGTTTCTTGCTACCGTTTCCCTACAATCCCCCAGTATATCCAAATCATCTGCGTAGCCTAGTATCGGCGTTGTTCCATTTAGCGTTGCGCCGAGCTGGCTAACCTGCATTTTTCTAACGACATACTCTAACGTTAAGTTGAACAGCACCGTAGAGAAACCATCCCCTTGTTTTAAACCATCGCGTATCGTGAAGGGTTCTGATATATTACCGCCTACTCGGACCTTTCCCGTGCTTCCGTTCAGACATATTTGAATCAATCTCACGAGTTTTTTCGGTACACCGAGAAGTACTAGAATTTGATACATTTTGCTTCGCTTAATAGAGTCGTACGCTTTTATAAAATCTATAAATAGTTGGTGTATGGTTTCGCAAAATGCCCACTTTTTCTCTAACAACTGTCTTATGGTAAACATTTGATCGCTCGTCGATCTGTTGCGCCGAAATCCGCACTGATAATATCCTACTATATATTCCGCGAATGGAGTGAGTCTAGCTTGTATTACGTTTGACAGAACTTTGTAGCACGTTGCTAAAAGTGAGATACCCCTATAGTTATTGCAGTCTGTCTTATCCGCCTTTTTAAAAATCGGTATAATGATAGATTCCTTCCAATTTTCGGGTATTGTTTCATTTTTCCAGATGGCACATACTAGTTTATAGATTTTGAAAGTGAGCTCGACGCCCATTATTTGAGTAACTCAGCTGGTATAGAGTCATTTCCCGCAGCTTTGTTGTTTTTTAGTTTTTTAATCGCGGCCTCTACTTCTCGGTTCCTCCACGTGGAGTTCAGCAGTGTGAATTTCGTCCCCTAATTCTTCGCTATTGTCGTGCACGTTTAATAATTTATCGAAATAATTTTTCCACAGCGACAGTAATTCGTTGTCATTTGTTACGAGGTCCCCGTTTTCGTCCTTCATCAATTGCGCTCTACTCCTAAAACCATTTGTGATGGCGTTAATCCCTCTGTACATAATAAGATTCTTTTGATACTCCCACTGCTTATTTCTGTAGATCGCGCTCGTCTGTTTCCTTACGTTAGAATACTCTTCTACGGTCCTATCGCTTCTATTTTGTAAGCTATCTAATTTAGCCATTTTACGCCTTTCAAACCGGAGTTCGCACTCTTCTTCAAATCATGGTTTGCTCTTTGGCTTTTTCTTTTTACCCAGTAATTTGTTCGCGGCCTCTTTTACCGTTTTTCGATGTCCCCCCATAAGCTATTCGGTTCGTCATTCCCCTCCGGCGATGTGTTTGCTTCTTCAAGTTCCTGAAACCTGTTATTAATTTCTATCTGGTACCTAATTCGCTCTGTTCTATCTCGTAGCTTTTCAATATCGAAGCTTTCTACCTTGCTTGTTCGCTTACTATTTTGATTCGCTACTAATGTAGCTCTTAATTTGGCTACTACTAGGAATTGGTCCGAGTCGCTATCTTCCCCTCTGTAAGCCCTTACGTCGAGAACATTAGTATGACGTCTTTTTTCGATGAGGAAATGATGCCTGTCCACGTTGCCTTGTGTATGTCCTTGTGCTTAAAACACGTAGTTTTGATTATAAGATCTTTTGCCGCCGCGAAATTTATGACCCTAATACCGTTATCATTGCTGGCTTCGTGCAGGCTTTCCTTCCCTATAGTAGGCCTAAATATTTCCTCCCTACCTATTTTATCATTGAAATCGCCTAATACTATTCTTGTGTCGTAAGACGCGAACCGGTCGATTACCTGCTCTAAAGTTTCGTAATAGAGATCCTTAGCTTCTTCCTCTTTGTCCTCCGTAGGACAGTGTACATTAATAATTACATATCTATACCATTCACCTTCGATAATGATGTACGAGAGCCTATCATTGACGGATTTGAAACTTTTAACCGAATGTATGATGCTTTTGCTTACGAGAAATCCGGTGCCTAGAGATCCCCCACTCCCAGCCCCATACAGGTACGTGAAGTTACCCGATGCTAGTACTCCGCCATCTGGCCACCGTGATTCCTTTATTGCTACCAAATCTAGATTGTACCTATCAGCTTCCTTTACGAGTTCTTTAAACGCGCCTGCTCTGTATAGACTGCGAACATTCCAAGTTCCGTCCCTTAAGTCCCTTTTGGTTCTGATTTGATTTTTTTTGAGCCATGATAGTATGTTAAACCCGCGCGTTTCGGATCCTGTTCCGATCGCAGGTGAGTCCACCGTTCTAGATGTGATAACCCCCATACCTCTCTAGAACTAAGTATGAGAGCTTTCCGACTTTGACGAGGACAGTGTCAACTCGTCGTCAGACACACTACGATTTCATTCTCGCATCCTAACGCCCCCCTGCAAGGCAGCGCGCCTTTGCTGGCATCGTTACTGCGTAGACCAGGTGACGAATCATTCTACACATCCCCTCTCGGGGCAGTTGTCATCGCTCCCGCATCCTCCTCGGCAGAAGGATTTTTGCCCATTTTTGTAATGTGTGATGAAAGAGATAGATTGAGAGATAAGAGATAATGTGAAGTGTTTTTTTGTTGTGGTGCTTGCGTAGTGTTTCTAGATGAATGCGTTCGACAGTGTGAGCTCATCACACCCACGCCTGTTCCTATCGGCTGTTCGCGGCTGCTTATTCAATTTATTCGCAGCTAACCTCTTTCTCAGGGGTTGTTCCTCTATCCGCAACCTAAGGACGCACTGTGTAGTGGTGATAGGCACCCACCCGTGCGATCTGGACGACAACGCCCAAGACCCGCTTAGAGTAGCGGCATTGTAACAGGATCTAAAACTGTTAAGGTTCTAAAATATTTGGGCCCAAATGTTAACTTATTGGGAAAAGATGTGAAAGGCTTTACGGCACACGGGAACATTAAGCACTTTATTACAATAGTAGATAATATAATAGTAGATTTACACTTGGCAGTATAATTAATTCTTATGAAACGTTTTTGAAATCGTGCTTTTTGATTAATTGAAATTTTTAATCGGACAATCGAATTGAACCATTTCAAAAACGTTCTACAAAAATTAATTATCATCGAAGATACATCCAATCCATTGAACAGTATATTTAATAATGACACATCAAATGATTGAATATTATTTTAAGCAATCTGTAAATCGCGAGCGAAGCGAGCGTTCTTTGCTAGTTTTAATTAATCGTTTATTTATTTTTAGTTGGAAATATTGGATTCACAGCATTTGATATGTCTGGTCATGATCGATACAGATCGCTATGGGAACATTATTATAAAGATTGCCATGGTGTCATTTTTATCATAGATAGTAGCGATAAACTACGTTTAGTTGTTGCAAAAGAAGAATTAGATATGCTTTTACAGCATCCAGATATAGCAGGTATTTATCTAATTTATATGTATTTGTACATCTTGAAAAATGAAAAGAATAGTAGTTTTTATAATAATTAAGGACTCTAATGCTAGTTGTATTTTTAAGTTTTGGGATTAGACGAGCAATTTTTAAAGTTGTTTATTATGCCGACGTTTCGAAGGAATATATCCTTTCTCTTCAGGGCATCTAAAAAATATAGAAATATACACTAGTCATAAGTCGTAGATTAATAGAATTTAAACTTATAATAACATGACATAACGATAAATAATGCACGAGAGAACTTCGTTGTCACATAAAAATTACAAGTATACTTGTCCAGGGAAGAACTAAACTTGTAAATCGTCAAACGTTAAAATCAAAATTGAAGGTAAGCTATAACTGTTATAAACCGTTAAATTCTAGACTTACGAAAAGACTGTCAAACAGAAATGTTTATTGTTGCTCGCATGAATGTTATGCTGCGAGCAACGATCTGATGTACACTGCCAAACTGATAAAATGCAAGGCTTTGTAGACCAACTCGCTCTTATTTAATACGCAGAGTCGCATGTCGTCCGTCAGGCACCGTGCAGTTAGCGTCAGAGCGTAGCGAGGACGATAAAGCACGGTGCACTAAAGGACTGTTTAGGTCACGGATAGGCGTAACTTAAACGCGGACTTAGGTCACGCAGTGCTTTAGATTCATAAAAAACAAATCAAATATAACCTGATTTAGACATATGTGGGCAACATGTAAACAATGCGCTATAAATTATAAATAATAATAAACAAATAAAATTTGTCAGTTATTGTGAAAAGATGTGAATTGCTTCATGGCACACAGGTACATTAAGTTTACTTTTATATAATAGCAGTATGGCTTCATGGCACACAGGTGCATTAAGAAACAGAACTGACATATTTTATATGTTTATCATTATTTATAATTCATATTATTATTATTCTAATTTTTAGCCCATTGTTTACATGTTGCTAATATATATCTAAAAAAACTAAACCATATATTGTGAAGTACGATTAATAAATGAACGCATTTACCGATAATCTATTGTACTCGTTTCATCGCCCCGATATTTTCGCATTAATCGCATCAATTTTCATATTAGCTTTGGTCTTGTATATAGTTTTTCATTTGAACTTTTTCTGCTACAAACTTGTTGTGACTGACGACTTTATGGGTTTTAGTGGAGGGGCGCTGTTATGGGCCCACCAAGATAAACCATTTATATATAGTCGGAGTATAGGCCCATATATACGTAAGCAGCATACATGAGTCTACGCTCCGGATGTATGTGCCGCTACGGAGACATGACGCCGCCTAATCATAGCAACGAGCGGTGAAGTCTAATCCATGCGTATACGCTATAGCAACGGCGTCTATAGTACCCCGCGCGGCTAGGCGCCATACAGTGGGCCAGAAAATCAAAAAAGTGATAACGGGCTGTCTTCACTCGAAGAAATGCTTGAAAAAAAAATTCAAGGGTAGGAAAATCTTCGTCAGAATGCCTAGTTTCCGAATCCGTTTCTCCCGAAATCCGCGGACGTCTATATTTTTTGTCCCACCTCAAAACCTGACCTCATTTATAGAATGTCCTTTTTCGATTTTACCGATAATAAGTTAGATCGTTGTATTTTACATGTTTAACCATAATAAATGAGATGTGGGCACAGTATTTACTAGCGTGCACTTATATACTATATATAACAAAAATATATATATAACAAAAAAAA
>JAZHPH010000247.1:44673-82593 GCA_037356405.1 Nasonia oneida | reverse complement strand
TATATATATATATTATTGATAAAGAGTAAATACGTCGCACTTGCTTTTATCCCTAGCAGCCCTCGGTTACGTCCGGAACAGCCTGGCGCGTCGCCGCTGAGTCGCTTGCCGGCTCCTGCGCTCCGCGCTCATGCGGGCTCGCCTTACGGATGTTGCGCGTGCTCGCTCAATCCGCGTTGTGCGGATTCGCATTTCGCTCGCTGCGCATGCCGCGTCTATTGCGGCCGCCGTCACACGTATTTACATGTGCGAGACTTGTGTCTCGTCATACTTTATTTAGGGTGTCTACTATTTCTCTACCACGGCCAGTCTTGTAGTATTTCTTCCGAGCCCGCTGTTCCCGTCATCTGGTTCGACGACACTCTTTGCGGGCCTCGTCAATTTCATTATCTCACCAGTATACTGGCGGTCGTCTTTTGTTGGGAGCCCTCCTTGGCATCGTTGCGTCGCAGGCTCGGGTAATATTTCCTATTACCTGCTCGACCTTAATCACCTGCTATCAGTACCGGTTTTTTCCCTACAGCATCCTGTATTAGCTGGTCCAACAGTTGTCTGAATTGTTCTATCGACATGTTAAGAGAAGGATAGCAGCTGTAAATGTGTACGCCTGCGACCTTAGCACGTACAAATCCTTCATTACGTATCGTTATTTTTTCCTCGAAAGCGGCGTCTCCGCATGCCCACATCGCCGCTTCACCAGTACTGTCCATATCCCACGATGGTTTGTCCAGGTCTCTGTATTGTTCACAGACGATGTAGTCCTATGCAGTCGCGCAGTGATTTATATTCAACTGCACTATTTTCATTTTCTTTGTCTGTCAGTGACTTCTACTGCAGCTCGGTAAACTGGGCATGCATAATGTGTGTGTTTTTTATGCGTGATAGTTGGGCAGGAGATCGTGCATTTTAAGTCGTTCACAATAAATTTAAGAAATTTGAATAAATTGAAAAATTTGAGAAATTGGAAAAAATTCAAAAATTTGAGAAAATTTGAGATATTTGAAAAACGGGTATTAATAGAGGGGAGAAAATAATTTTCTTCCCGCTTGAGCTCAAACTTTTTTTAACACACTTGGAATGGACGATTTTCTACGCTACTTTTAGGCATGAAAAAAGGCTCATTTTATGCGCGTGTTGGGAGAA
Source organism: Nasonia oneida (assembly GCA_037356405.1). Classification (NCBI taxonomy): domain Eukaryota; kingdom Metazoa; phylum Arthropoda; class Insecta; order Hymenoptera; family Pteromalidae; genus Nasonia; species Nasonia oneida. The sequence continues at coordinate 81,450 of JAZHPH010000247.1, read as the reverse complement.
AGAGGTAGACAGCGACGATGCAATGTAGCGAGTGAGTGTCCCTTCGTCAAGAAGTGCTGCAGTATATGACAAGATACGTAACTCCAGCAAGAAACTTGAGTGTTTTTAAAGGTTATATCCCTTATTTTTGTGACTGTTCCTGCTTTTGCTCCTGCTGATTCTACTGCTTTGATGATAGGTACGTTCTTCTTGCTAAATGCAGACTGAATGAAGATTCACACATCACACAACAATTATTTTTACAACAGATATATTATGTGCAGTGAAATCAGTGACTATATCTGTTTATGTGATGTTTTTAGAGTTGGATCAGTGTCGTTATCCCCATGTCTCCTACTTGTAGTTATATGGCATTACTGTCAGGGTGTACTGTTTATCACCACCAATCTGACTATGCAGAGACGACCTTGAAACTAATTCACACTGTCTGGGCATTGTAAGTTGGCGTTGCTGACTACTTTTGATAAGAATTGAGGTAAAGCAGAGGATTATTATTGTTAGTAGAAGGCGGATTTATTGATTAGAATAATAATGATATATACACTTCGTGTACACCATGTGTACCATGCGACGGTTCGGAACCAAGAGAGAGCCGCAAGCACGCTACGCAGTTTCGGCGTCTCTCGCAGCCGTGTGATACTCGCATACATACCGCGGAGAGGGGAGGCTTACATGTGTGCGTCCCCTCACACATTCCTTAGCACGCTCACTCATTCTAGCACGCTGACTATACAGTACAAATGTATACTATATCTCAACACGCCTCCTTACATTTATCTGTATATTATGGTTGTACATTTAACGATTCTCTAAATTTTACAAACATTTCTTTACATAGCGCTTTAGTAAAAATATCCGCAACATTTTAGTTTGAGTTGATTTTACGAACGTCGATTAATTTATCTTTTACACTTATCACGTGCGTACACACGTCATGGGTTTCTAATTACTATAAACAGACGAGTAGAACAGTGCACTGCACAGAGGATCTTGGTTCAAGCCTGGGGTCCGTCACTTTTTCATTGCACTCTTCACTCGTAACGCACTCTCATGTACAAAATGATAATGTATTTCGATGTGTTTGAGAATTTTTTGTGAAATTATCATTATTAGCAATATTTATTGCTTCAGTATTCTCTTCATAAATTTGTATAGGTTCACTTGTATCGATATCGAATATTTTTACTAATTCTATCACATATTTTATCTCATTTACTACCTCAGATATTGCTACGTATTCTGCATATGCCGAACCTTTGGTTATACATTTTTGTTTTCGTGATTTCCGATTGATTGCATTTCCGAACATTTGTATTACATAACTTGATGTAGATTTTCGATCAATGCTGTCGCCTGCCCAACGGCATCAACATAGCAGTTTATAATATCGCAATTTCCATTCCTTTTGTAATGTAATATTAAATCTTTCGTTAGTACAGTGTGACGGGCAAACGCAAATCCGTATTTCGCGCGCTCGCCGCGTCGAGCGACCATTTCATGCGTGATGCGACGTTGCCGGCTCGGCGACACTCGGGAAGCGCGCGCGAACCCGGCGCGCAAGGACAGATAGGCAAAAGAGCGAGTACAGAGAAGACGTGCGAGACCTTTTGTCCGGTACGTCATCCGTGTTTGCCCGTGCACCTGAGACGAGAGAGAACAGCGACGACCCGAGACCACCTGTTGGAAGAACGCACCGAGCCACCTTCGCCTAGAGCGTCCGGGGTACCCCAGCACGTCACTGCTTCAGCCGAGAGGGACGCCTCCCGGCCATCCAAGACTTTTCCCGGTCGGCAGCAACAGATACACGGCGACCGAGCAACCACACGCGTGCGTCGAAACTGTAAGTTCATCACCTTAGCTATTGCGCGATTTATAGACCACCGAATGGGCTGCAGACGCCGAGGCCGAGGCTCGCTGCCACCGAGTCGTCGGTCCGTCTCCAGTACGAGCCGCGAGTGCGAACTCGTTTTCTCGCGAGGCGCGATCTATTGTATCAATATCTTGGAGAATATAGCCATCTTTCAATTGTACACGAATGCATCAGTGTTTATTCCGTATTCCCGTTGCGTCCTACGGACGAACCCGATAGAGTAAAGCCGGTTACATCGTGCCGGTTACATACGTCGCCGACTTCAGCATCATCGAGGGATAGCCGCGCGGAGATAAAAAGAGTGAGTAATCCCTCTCGTTGACGCGACAGCATCTTCGCGGCCATCGCGCTAAAGCCCAGTTGCCCCGTGACAAACTGGCGCCTCAACGTGTAGAGGGCAGTGGGGCGTGAAACACGCATAAACGTACGTAGCGACGAGGAAAGTCGGGTACGCGGAAAAACGCTCGAAGGGATATTTGGTCGAGCCGAATTCGCCGCGGCGCGTAGCAACAACGTACACGACGCGCAGCGAGCAGCGGCGAGAGGACAGTGAGTGAGCGAGCGAGCGGCGCGGACGTAAACAGCGCTTGTTTACACCGCGCGCGAGCTAGCGCAGTAGCGGCGTGAGCCATAATCTGTGCTGTGTGAGCGCGATCGCACAGGACTCGGAGGGGGGGCTTTTCTCGGTGTTTCGCGACAAAGTGAGGTGGGCCTAGTGGCAGGCCTACGCGACGAGACGTCGCAAATAATTTTTCTATTTCTTCACGAATTTTCCGGGTTGAATAACCGGACTGAAAACACCGAGGGGCTCGGTACTCGAGTCGAGCTTGCCGCGCTGGCATAAACAGGGCTTCAGAGAGGCGCGCAACGGTTCGAAGTTGCGCGCACCAAAAGTAAATACGCCTGCTATAAACAGGCGACGGCTCGCCGTGCGGAACGGCGAGCAGGTTAGAAATTTAAATTTTAGCCGCCGAGCGCGGGGGGCGATCGTACTCACACACAAAGCGTGTAGTCGAGAGCGTGCATTAGTTAGGCATTTTCGCGTTTTCAGCATAGGAAAAATTGTAAGAATCCTGTAAAATTGTAACAGGAATGGCAGTGTCACCGTTCGGATTATCGAGTGGCTCGACGCGAGGTCGACAACCACAACATCAATTTATTTCTTTTTTCCGGTTACGAATTTAGCGAACGACAAGTTAAGCGGGATTTATGTCATCTTTTTGTTTTCTTTTTTTTCTCACCTCCTGCTACTTGTCGCACCGATTGGGGACACAACGGCGTAAGCGAGCGTAACGCACAGCTAGGAATTGCGAAACACGTGCACACGCGCGCTCAACTCTAGCGAGCAATACTTGTTGCTAAAGCGTGCGCAGAATAAATAAATCAGAAGAAACCCAGATAATGTTGAACGGCATGGAAGACGACGTTGGAAACTGAGCACTGAACCTCACCAGGGGCGAGCTGCGACAAACATTGTCGAGCCTACGACTAAGGCAGGACGGAAATGCAGAGGACCAATGGGTGCATCTGCACAGGTGGCTGATGGATGGATTCATTACCACACGTGTTCATAGGTGTTGCGGCGGAGTGGTACGAAAATAATAAAGATAACTGGAGGTGCTGGGAAGAATTTCGAACGGCGGCCACAAGGTGGTACGGGATGAACAGGCGCTTCCAACAACGCCTGGCCTCCGACGCCGAAAAACGGTACCAAGGCGCGCACGAGCCCGTGCGCGACTACGTGACGTGCCTCGGCGGAATGATGACAGAGATGAAGCCTCGTCCGTGCTTGGAGAAACAGTTAGACCTGCTGCATAAAAATTTAAAACCAGAATTGCAAAGATTAACACCACGTATGGATTGCTACGATTGGGATAGCTTTCGAGAGAAAGCAGAAGAGGCCGAAACTGTACTGGCGAGCAGTCAAGAGTACCGCGCGCCACCGCCACCCGAGCAGACTATGCTAGCATCACTAGCGTACGTCTCACCGACGAAACGCAAACCAACCGCAGCACCGCCAAAAGTCGCAGCAGTCGAAGTTGCCCAGGCAAACAACTGGCAGAAATGTTTAGCAAAATGTTGGACGAAAGGCTGGCAAAATTCGAGAAGAAAATACGATCAAAAAGCGAGCGCAGCAACAAGTATGAGCAGAAGAGATACAGCACGCATCAGAACAAACACCAGGGCAGTAAGCCGAAGAGCGAGGCGCTGTGTTATAACGGCAACAAACCCGGACACTTTAAGCGAGATTGTCCGGAGGGAAAAGAGAAAGCGAGCGCGTGAGGATGGTCGACACACGCTCGCGAAACTCCAAGAAGACCGAAAAGACGGTGAGTAGGAGCGCGAGCCCTAGAGTCACCAGGGCAGATCAGTCTCTGCAGCACAAGCTTCAAGAACAGAAAAGAGGAGTGCACGCCTCGGAGAAGCGTGCGCGGGAGAACCGTGCACGACGAGCGAAAACTCGCCTGAGAAGCAGGAACGACACGGCGCAATAGTAGCGCCGAGTCCGAAAAAGAAGAATAAAGCGCAGAAGGCGGGCGAGAGCATGCAAAAGCCCGCCACGCTCTCATAACTGTCAGCAGCAACAGCTGCCATAAAGAGCCCGGCAGAAGCGAGCGAGAGATAGACGACGTAATCGACTCGATTCTGGAGAGTCAAGCGGGAGAGGAAGATAACCTCCCAGACGACGAAGACAATCCCCAGGAGAAATGCTGGTGGATGGAGGCAACGGTCGGAAGTTTTCGATTCCGCGCCTTATACGACAACGGCGCATCTCGCGTATGCATGGGTCCGATCGGACTGCAGCTAGCGAGCGCACTGGGATGGCAACTCATGCCGAGCCACGGTCGCGGTGCCAAACTAGCAGACGGTAGCTACACGAAGATTGTAGGCTACGTCTGGCTGCCCTTCAGAGTCGGCAATGTTGAGAAGGAAGTCCGCGTGGCGATAATACCGGACCTTCCAACGGACTGCATTGTCGGCGTCAACTTTATGCTAACATTCAAGGCAGTGTTAGATCCTACAACATCAAAACTGCACTTCAAGGAGAATAAAGAATATGTCAACGCCGAGTTGGCGGCGATGGAAGGAGGCGCGCTAACTCTAGCCTCCATGGGGCTAGCGGACGTAGAAGAGCAGCAGCGAGAAGCGCTGCGAGCGCTCCTCGACAAAATTATTGGCATGGAGACAGGAGAGATAGGAAGCACGACGTGGATAGAACACCACATCGAGGGGCAAACTACAAGGCCAATAAAGCAGAAATATTTTCCGGTCTCCAAGAACATAGAGGAGGAAATGAACGAGCAGGTGAGAGCCATGCTCACAGCAGGTATAATCGAGCCATCGAACAGTGCTTTTGCGAGCTCAGTAGTGATGGTGAGAAAAGCGAATGGAAAATATCGCTTTTGCGTCGACTTTAGGAAAGTCAATGTGATCACACGAAACGACGCTTACCCATTGCCACAGATGAATGCAATACTGAGAAAATTGCAGCAAGCGCGCTATATTTCTACGATTGATTTGAGTAGCGCGTACCACCAGATACCGCTGAGCGAGGAGAGCAAGCAATATACAGATTTCACGGTGCCTGGGATGGGGCTTTTCCAGTTCAAGCGCCTACCTTTCGGCTTATCAGAAGCGGGAGCTACGTTTCAAAGGCTGATGGATAAAATAATTACGCCAGAGCTGCAGCGGCACGCCTTTTCTTATTTAGATGACGTAATTGTCGCGACAGAAACGTTCGAGGATCACGTTAAAGTCCTCGAACGCGTATTAAAAAGAATCAAGGAAGCAGGGCTGACTGTCAACAGAGAGAAGAGCGTGTTTTGCAAAGAAGAGGTGAAATACCTCGGCGTCCTTGTAAACAGAGACGGCTTCAGGCCAGATCCGGAGAAGGTCGCTCCGATAGTGGATTTTCCACAGCCAAAGAATTTAAAACAACTGAGGCGTTTCTACGGTATGGCCTCGTGGTATAGGCAATTTCTAGAGGGCTACGCAGTGTTGGCCGAGCCACTGACTCGGCTAACAAGAAAACATCAGCCGTTCGTATGGGGAGAAGACCAGCAGTCAGCGTTCGAGGCGATAAAAGCTCTCGTCGCCTCGGCACCAGTACTGCATTGTCCAGATTTCGACCAGCAATACGTCATACAAACCGATGCGAGTTATACGGGTCTCGGTGTTGTATTGACGCAAAATATAAATGGACAGGAGCGAGTTCTTGAATTCGCCAGCCGAGTGCTCACGCCGGCTGAGCGAAACTATACAGACAGCGAGTGGGAGTGCTTAGCCGTACTGTTTGCGGTGCGCAAGTTTCGCCAGTACATAGAAGGCTACGAATTTAAGGTAATAACAGACCACAGCAGTTTGAGGTGGCTGTGCAATCTGCGCAATACAACAGGCAGATTGGCTCGCTGGGCACTCGAGCTGCAAGAACACAAATACACAATCGAACATCGGAAAGGCGCCGACCAACATGTGCCAGATGCTCTGTCTCGGATGTATGAGACAGAGCCAGAGATAGCAACAGTGAGTCAGGATCCGCAACCCCAAGACTGCTGGTATAACGACCGGTTCAAAGTAATCAAGGAAAAACCTGAAAATTTTCCGGAATGGAAATTTGTGGGGGGGGGGGGCGGATCTACAAGTACAGGCCGGACCCTGACATCATGGGCGCCATGGGAGACGACGACGATGCCTGGAAGCTCGTCGTCCCGGCGGAAAAACGACGAGGCCCGTCGCGAAACCGGGACGTCGCGTATGCTGCGCCTCGCGGCCGCAACGGGCATTGGATGGCCCGCAACCCACTCGGAGGTGGTGCTGCAAGACTTCTCGGAGTTGGTGACCCTCTCCGAGGCGGCAAGCCGTCCCCGTGAAGAGGCCGAGCAAGCGGTCGGTGAATGGGCCGAGAAGGAGGCCGAGGCCCAGGCCGCCGAGAGAGATGCTGACGAGGCCAAAGACGACCTCGACTAGACGGCGTCCACGGTGATCGAGAGGAGTGGCCGGCCGACGGGAGACTCGCCGGCGGACAACGAGCCGGCGAGCGAAGAGGCAGGGGCTTGGGGTGTAACCCCCGAACCATCAACCCCAGGGGCGAGCTCTCTCGGCGAAGAGGAGCGCGCCGACAGCTGGGTGGAGCTGCGCAGGGAGTTGCGCATCCTGAGGGACACCATCCGGGAGTCGGAGGACTGGGAGGTGGACCTGTTCGCGCGCTTCGACTCCTATCTCCAGGCTGTCGGATCGCGGGCCGACCCAGAGGCGCAGGTATGGGCCCGTCGTATAGAAGATCGGCGGGAGGAGCAGGTCCTCCTTGATGGGGGTCGGCAACGGAGGTACGACCGTCGCCGCGCACTCGAGGCAGAGGAAGAAGAGGTGGCCCGCCAAAAGGAGCAGCAGCGCGCGGAATACCTCAAAAAGAAGAGGGCGGAGGAACCGCGCTGGTACGTGTGCGGCTATCCGGGAGTGCGGCGGTCCCACCAGTGGCCGGAGTGGAAGCGCCACAAAGAGATCCTGGCGTCGACACCACGGGACCACAAGAAGAAGTAGAAGAGGTGTAGGGAACGGATGAAGTTGGAGGGAATATAGTACCTTGGTTTTCTACAATCACCGTATTTTCTTTCACTGCGACGATCCTTCCTGCCCTATCATTACCCCATTTACAGCTTCACCAAGTCATGTTGCGCGATGATGTTGCAGAGCTGCTTCGTGGGGCTGCGCAGCGTCTGGAAGGGGGGTGTGACGAGCGAATGCGAATTCGTATTTCGCGCGCTCGCCGCGTCGCCCGACCATTCCATGCGTGATGCGACGTTGCCGGCTCGGTGACACTCGGGAAGCGCGCGCGAACTCGGCGCGCGAGGACAGATAGGCAAAAGCGCGAGTACAGAGAAGACGTGCGAGACCTTTTGACTGGTACATCACCCGTGTCTATCTACGAGCACGAGACGAGAGACAGCAGCGACAACCCGAGATCCGCTGGAGAAGCATACCCGAGCCACCATCATCTCGAGCACCCGGGGTACCCCAGCACAGCATCGCTCAGCCAGGAGGGACGCCTCCAGGCCATCCAGGACTTTTCCCGGTCGGCAGCAACAGATACGTGGCGACCGAGCAACCGCACGCGCGCGTCGAAACTGTAAGTTCGTCACCTTAGCTATTGCGCGATTTATAGACCACCGAATGGGCTGCAGACGCCGAGGCCGAGGCTCGCTGCCACCGAGTCGTCGGTCCGTCTCCAGTACGAGCGGCGAGTGCGAACTCGTCCTCTCGCGACGCGCGATCTATTGTATCACTATCTTGGAGAATATAGCCATCTTTCAGTTGTACACGAATGCATGAGTGTTTATTCCGTATTCCCGTTGCATCCTTCCGACGAACCCGGTAGAGTAAAACCGGTTACATCGCGGCGCGGCTACAGAGCGCGCGCCTGGCCAGAGACTCTGTACGCGAAGAAAGCGCGGCGAGCTTCGCACGCCGCGCAGTTGTACACCGAGGCAACCCGGCTGCATAGTACGGAGTCGGCATTGCACCGACAGCTAACGTCCGTCGCCGACTTCAGCATCATCGAGGGATAGCCGTGCGGAGATAAAAAGAGTGAGTAATCCCCCTCGTTGACGCTACAGCATCTTCGCGGCTGTCGCGCTAAAGCCCAGTTGCCCAGTGACAGTATAAATCATATCATCAAAAAAAAACGCAAAAATATTTTTTCAACAATCGAATAATGGCTATAATACGGCCATAAAATTGTCATAATCATAAAAAAAATTATAATATAACAATAAAACAATTATATCTGTACAAATTATTTTTGGCAGCATCTCTTTTATCTCGATGAAAACTACAGATTATATCTTATGATATGCACGAATACTTATAGCATTCCTTATTTCATATTCATAAACAAATAACTTTGAATAAATATCATATTTGCAGAAATAATTAATCGCAGCATTGCTATTGTCTGGACTAAACCTGCAGATTATATCTTGAAACGGTCCCGAAGTTACTGCTAGAAAATTACGCAGTGCAATTTGTGACCTTCTGGTTTTACAGTCGCTACGTATTTTTCTAATTCCTTAATTTCCTAGGCTCCCCCTTATTTTGGGTTATTAGGCTCCTCCTCAGTTTGGGTTGAAATTATGCCTTTTTTCACGTTATTTTTAACCCAACTTTCGTTATTGGGTCAACAATGAATGATTCTTACGTAATTTTACTGTTTCTGGCTCCCCCCATTTTGGCGCCCCCTCATTGGGCCTCGCTCTCATTTCGGCTTGCCTTCATTATAAATTCCCCTTATTTGGGCGGCCCATGATATATATTTTACCCTTTTTCGCTTCGCTCGTCAATGCCTCATTTGAATATAATATGCTATGATTAATTATTATCTATCAATTTACTTAATATGCAATTCAGAAAGTACTGACAGATTTCCACACCACTCAAGGAGTACTGCCATAAACATACTGTAAATTTAGTAGAGTATGTTGTTGGTGCGTTTTTAAAATATTTTGTTAATAAACATCAACAGTGTGTTTTTCTTAAATATCATTACTAACATTTATTACTCTTTATATGTCTCTTTATATTTATATTTTCACATTTATTATGTGTTTTTCTTCAATGTTTATTAGACTTATTATCAGAGTAAAATGTTTTTAGTATCAAATTTATTTAATTTTTGTTATTAATTTATTAACAAAAAATGGTATCCCCAGTAGGTCTATTCTACTCTTATAATTTTAATTATAAAACTTTTGCTTGCATTTAAAATATAGTTTTTCTCAAAAAAAACCCTTTCTCATATTTGTTTAATATGAAAACATGTATGTACATTTTTTAATTATGTTTCATATACATATATTGCTTTTCCACGAGGCCGAGTGCGTACTGCATCACCCGGGCTATCACTTCCTCGTCGTCGTCCCTAACCATCATGACGACGTCATCAGCGTACGCCTGTGCATACACACCTGCCTCATTTAGAATCCTGATCAGTTCGTCCACCACTAAGCACCACAGCGTAGGGGACAGCACGCCCCCTGCGGGCATCCTTTATTTATGCATGCAACAACGAAACAAGCTATACAGACACGCCCCAATGTCTTTGTGGACAATTCATGTCTCGAAGAAGCGACGTTTTCTAAGAATTGGAAGAAGCAACACTAACTACTACCAAAAAGAGATAAACATTTCGGGTAAGATTTTAGAGCGCATTATCGGAGTTAGAATAGACGAAGTCATTGAAGGATCAGAAAGACTAGCGGAATATCAATACGGCTTCAGGAAAAAACGCTCCACTCTTGATGCCGTAAGCATAGTAGTCGACACCGCTAGAACTGCGATAGAAGGAAAAAGATGGAAAGGAGGATCCAAAAAGTATTGTGCTATTATTACACTGGTCCCACAAGGGTCAGTGCTTGGCCCATTATTGTGGAACATCATGTACGATGAAGTACTTAGGCTAGAGCTACCCGAAGGGGCAATGGTTGTAGGGTTTGCAGATGACATTGCAGTAGTGGTAGTAGCAAAGCAAAAGGAAGAGGTCACAGAAATCGCTAAAAAGGCAGTAGGTATAATCCACGATTGGCTAAAGCAGACTGGACTTGAGCTTGCTAGCCATGAAACGGAGGCTATTCTTATATTCAGAGAAAGAAAATAGAGACAATAAAGCTGTCAGTGGACGGACACAAAATAATCTCTCAGCCGACCATTAAATACCTGTGAATCACCATAGACGCCAGACTAACGTTTAAGCAGCATCCTGAGAGGGCAAGCAATAAGGCAGCAAAAGTCGGTGCTGCACTATCGCGACTAATGCCAAATGTAGGTGGGCCAACGCAGAGCCGAAGGTTACTCCTAAACAGTGTAACTACATCAATTATGTCATATAGTGCCCCAATATGGGCGGACGCTATGTTGGTGAAGTCCTATGCAAGAAAGCTGTCAACAATTTATAGGAAAAGTGCATTGCGGGTCGCTTCTGCTACCGAACAGTATCAGAAGGTGCAGTGTGCATTATTTCAAGTATGCCGCCTTTGACCTTTTAGCAACAGAACGAAATAATATTGAAACACTGGGGTCTGCTAGCGCAGTCCAGCGTTCGTAAATCCATGTTCGCGCGCCGTCAAGCTCCAATGCATACACGGTGGCGGGCCGCCTCGGCTCAGGGCGCCAGGCATCGAGATGCCAGGGATTCCGCGATCCCCTTTCCGTGTGAGCGCCACCGTGTGTTGGGACCCGACGGCGTGGGAGATGAGCTCGGCTAGCTCTAAGGAAAGGGTGGAGTATCGAACAGGGTCGTGGGTCATAAAACTCATTAAGGCTTGCTGCGGGTATGATATATCGTATTTATTCTTCATTTTTCCTCTTAACAACCACGGCAACCTGCCGAAAACCTGCGGCCTCTACAGTCCAGAGGCACTACGCTGAACTAACTAAACCACTATGCGTCACGTCACGCCGCCGATCGAGGTCATCGTGAGTAAGAGCGAACTTCTACACGCGGTCCCGCAACGATTTTAATAATTCTAACCTCCCTCCGGGGAGGTCACTCGCGCCCACCGAGCAATCGACGCCGCCGCCACGCTCGTCAGCGCGCCGTCCGCCGACTTGCCGGTGCGGGCGAATATCCGCCTCGCCTCTCTGGTCGTCTACCGGCCCCGACGACCAGCGCGTCCGTCGCGGCGTATCCTCGCGAGTTATGCGACTTCCCCGGCCCATCAGACGCTTACTTTTTCCATATACCGCATCGTGGGAAAACCCGTACTCTATACTGACTTCTCGAAAACCACCTCACGAGGTGACGACCTCGACACGACCGCGCGACGACACACCACTTGTCCGCCCTCTCCGCGCACACTCGTGCATCCTGACGGCTACTTCACGGAAACTCTATTAATAGCTAGTTTACCCTAATCACTAACTTACTTACTAACGGTAGCTCGGTAACACGCAGTAATCGGTAGCTGATAGGGATGGCGGGGTGAGGAAACGATAGCGGGGAGGTACAATACGAGGTGAGAGCGATAGCGAGGGAATATGCACAATACATGGGTAACGATAGCGGGGAATTGTGCGAGAGCGAGAACATGGAAAAGACAAACGGTAGCTTGAGCGGAGAGTAACGATAGCGTGAAAGGAACGATAGCGAGAAAAAACGAGAGCTTACAAACTCGACTCGCCGCCCTTGCCACGACCGTCAAAGTGCATTGCGTCGCACTAACCGAGTCGCGACAATGCTGAGAAACGTATGTAACTGAGTTGAGCCCAGACTCCCTCACCCGATGCAGAGGAACGTAAGTGATGGGGTTAAGTCTGTCCAGAGGATGGCCGGTCGATGCTGCTCGAAGTAGACGACTGGACGACGACGCAGAAGGAAGAAGACGGCAGGACGATGTAGAATGAAGAAGACGAGTTTGTTCCTGAACTCCTAATCACTTTGGTTTATGGGGGATGTACGGAAATGTCAAACTTCAAAGGTGAAGCCAAAAAAAGCCTTGTTAACGGGCCCCACGGAAGTATTGTTCAACTATAGTACCTGTGGGGATCCGGTGTCGGAGGGCCACTTGTGAAGAGCTTGGTCTGCCTACGCCACATAAAAAAAATAAATAAAACACACACATCCATACGGATATTTTCCAAAAACACTTGATTTGAACTTCTAACACACTAAAAAGTATTTTCTAGAAGATTTGATGAAACTCAAAATTTTACTATTACAAAGCTTCTTCTAAGAGGAAGCAATTAATATTTTCCGATCTCATATTTATTTTTCATTTTAACACCTTAAAATTTTCCAGAATATACACGAACATATGCTATAATTTCCACTTTACTGACGTACGTACCATTCATTGACATATGCATTTTATAAGTACTTCTATTAGTAATTTTTAAAGATTCGTCACTTACGATAAATGGCTCAAAATATTCCTAATTCTCATAAGCATGATTTACAATTCTGGCTCTAATTTTCATATGATTTTCTTCCGTATTGAACATATAAGCAAATGCCATCTCCAAAGATTTTTTTATATTTCACATTCTGACATTTTATTGGACATTCTATCCATCTACTATGTCAAAATTTTATAGATTAAAAATACTCAACTTTCAATGTTGAGTATGGTTCTCTTTATCTATCTCCTTTTCTCTTTCAAATGATTGCAACCTGGATTTAGTATCCCGCACAATAATTTATACATAAAAACTCGCGATTTAATTTGGAATTCAGTTTTATAGGAATAACTAAACTAATTGTGCATATAGCATTAAAAAATCGCAAGTAAAACTTCGAATTTAACTCAAACTTAACCAAATTTTTGACGCGACTTGAATACAAAGCTGCCAAGAATTTGTTGATATATGTTGTTGATACGGTTGCTATGCATTATGTTATAGGTAACAACTGCGAGTTTAAACATAATAGATTTTCGAATATCGAATACAATTAAAATTAGAACTGCAGTAGAAATATTTTTAATTTATAATTTCTACCTATTTTGAAATTGGGGGTTGACGAGCGAAGCGAGTTCAATTAAAAAAATAATCATTTTGGAATGAACAATCAAAATCGTAATGAGAAGATTTAGAAATTATAAAATTATACAATCAAAAACGAAAATTGAAATTAGGGGGTTGGCGAGCGAAGCGAGCAGGGGATCCCCCCCCCCCCCTAGTTCTTGTAAGATAATCTTGAAACGCTGTTTATTAGATGGTTTATTTGCTACCGTCATTCTGTTTGAATACGTAAATAGAGAATACGTAAAGATTTCCAGCTATTACTCGGAATGGAGGAAGAAGCTAGACTAATACGCGACAAAGCGTTAGAAAATTTTCTAGATAAATTCAGGGATCAAAACCCGACCGACGCAGGTGCAGCGTAGAATTTTGACGACCAAAACGTCACAAAGCAAGCGCCCCAAAATCCGTTAAATCAAGACGACTCGTTATTAACTGCGAACTCAAAAACAGGGACTATACCTAAAAGAGGAACAAGTAAATTCACCCGAGTAATGTTAGATATGGGAGAGCAAATTAAACTCCAGAACCGGACGAAGTCGCGAAATTCTGAAAAGCCTCGAATGCGGAAGAACAAGAAAACGCATTCATACAATAATTAATTAACCCGGTAAACTAGATGAATCAGTCAACCGAATACACCATCTAGCAGCGCGAAAACAAGAATTAATCAGGATATACGAAGAACTGCGAATTTTAAATAAAAAATTAAGCACGCGTAACGTACAACCAGAAGCATAGCTCCGCGGAGCCAATAGTTCACAATCACGCCGAGCACCATTTAGCAATAGAGGCGAAAATAAACCGAGAGTCGTAGCGAAATCATGGGACTTTAGATTTAGCGGAGACGGCAAAGGATTATCGATCGATCAATTTTTAAGCCGAGTGCAAGAATACCGGATAACTGCAGCTCTCACCGACGAAGAATTGCTGAGAAGTTTACCATTGTTATTAAAATAACCGGCGCACGCTGCACTCCGCGTAAATCAAGAAAAATGGTTAACGTGGACAGATTTTGAAACAGACATGCGCACTCAGTTTAGATCGGCAGGTTACTCGGAGGAATTCGAAGACGAAATCCGCAAGAGAAAGCAAAAACCGACCGATACAATGAATAATTATTTAAATGCAATGCTAGCAATGTTTAAGAAACTACCAGAACAATGGTCCGATTAGAAGACAATAAATCGTATTTATAGTAATATGCGCGGATAATGTTTCACGTTATCACGTCCGTTTAAAACTGAAACCCTCGATAATTTTATGAGACAAGCGAGAACCATAGGTCAAGCCTACGAAACCGTAAAACGTGTAAACGAAAAATCAGGTAACATTACATCGCCGAAACCGAATGATAAAACGGTCAATACACAGAAAAAGCCCGAAACTAATATAAATACAGTAGAAGTACCGACGATGGACGAAGTAACAAAGTGTTTAAACAAAGAATTAACGAAATTTCGAGAACCGATCAAAGCGAAAGTATCGAATCAGATAAAACCGAAATCATCCCAAAACACGAACGGGCCTAACAACAATTCGAACCAACAAATCGATGGCTAGAATAGCAATTCAAATGATTTGCATAACATCGGTAATAATTATTCGCGAGGCAATAAACGATACAATAATCGTTATAGAGGACGGAATAATAACAACCGTGGATACTATAACACCAACAATAACGACGTAAATAGAAATGACCCCGACAATGACAATAATTGGCGAAATCACCAGACTGCCAATAACTCGCAAAATAATAGAGGCGGTCCCAACAATCGAGGTGGATATCAAAATGTTGGCGATAAAGGCGGTTTTAATAATAACAGAGTAAGGGGGGGGGGCTACAACGGAAATAACACAAACCCCAATCCGAATCAGAACCGCGGTCTACCTACGAACGCGATAGAAACCAAAGAGATGGGAAACGAGGAATGGGCAGCGTAAGTGAAACTACTACGCTAGCCAAAAAGTCTAAGGTCTCAAAAATACAAAAGAGAGGATTAAAGAACGGCGATACCAAGCAGCCCAGCATTAAGTCGCAGGAGCCACTGTCAGTACCGGACGCGGGAAAACCAGTAGAACATCCGCGATATTGGCTAAAAAGAAGAGTCGGCAACACGGAATATAAAGCCCTAGTCGACTTAGGGACAGCACGTAAAATGCCGTAATGGCGAACGGCTCTCCTGATCCAATCGACGGAGAAATTACCGTACCGTTGCAAATAGCGGAAGTGAGCAAGAAAGTGCAAATTCTCGTGATTCCTGGAATACCGACCGATTTTATTCTGGAGATAGACTTAGTACGTTTATTCGGTATGAAATAGATACACGCCGCGATACATTCAAACTCCCAGACCGAAAAGACAAAAAAGAATTTGATTTTGAAGTGTGGTCAATCGACACATGCGACAGTCCAATAAATGTTGCTAGTTGCCGATTATCCCAAATAGCGGCTAGCGAGCAACAGCAGATCAACAATCTGATAGACGAATTACTGCCGCGCGACGGACAACACAATTCTAAAATCAACCGACCTCGTTGAACACGAAATACAATTTTTACCTAACGCGAAACCAGTTAAACAAAGATACCACCCAGTTTCGGATAAAATGCAAAAAATAATGTCTGATCAGTTAGATAAATTATTAGAAGCAAGAATAGTCGAAAAGTCGCACAGCGTATGGAACAGCCCGATAGTCATAGTGAAAAAGAGCCACGGTTCATTTAGAATGTGCGTAAATATGCAGGTCGCGAATAGTTTGTCTAAGAAAGACGCGTATCCATTAGATGTCATTTTAAATAAATTAAAACGCGCAAAGTACATAACTACGATCGACTTAAGCAATACGTATCACCAAATACGGCTGACGAAAGCGTCGAAAGAAATTACGGCGTTTACGATACCGGGCCGCGGATTATGGCAATATACGCGTTTACTCATGGGACTGAGCGGTAGCGGAGCGATATTCCAAAGACTGTTAGAAGAGTTAATCGACGACCTCAAGCCATACGCGTATAATTATCTCGACGATATTGTACTCGCAACAGAAACGTTCTAAGAGCATCTACTAATGCTACGAAAATTAATGAACCGTATTACCGGCGCCGGATTAACAATAAACCGCGATAAAAGCAAATTCGGTTGTAAAGAAGTAAAATTTCTACGTTTCCTATTCAACGAAAAAGGGCTTATAATAGACCCTGACAAAACCGAAGCGGTTAGAAACCACCCGAGGCCAAGAACTCTGCGACAGCTGCGCAGATTTCTCGGAATGGCCTCGTGGTACAGAAAATTCATTGAAGATTTCGCATCAATAGCAGATCCGCTTACAAAACTGACACTGAAAGACGTCAAATTCGCGTGGAAAGAGGAGCACGAAAACGCGTTTTAAATAATAAAGAAAACTCTCATCGAGGCACCTCTTTTGCACAGACCGGATTCTGACGCGGAATTCATTTTTTATTTCGACGCATCGAACACGAAGTTAGGAAGAGTTATTACACAAATAATCAACGACGAGGAGAAAATAATCGCATACGCGAGTAGAGCATTACGCAAAAACGAACTAAAATACAGCACGCCCGAACGTGAGCGCTTAGCGATAAAATTCGCGATAGTAAAATTCCGACCGTATATAGAAGGAAATTTTACCGTGATAACGGATGATAGTGGCTTTAAAAAAAAAGACCCTGTAGAAAGATTAGGCCGATGGGCGCAAGAGCTCATGAGTTACGATTTCAAAATCGTACGCCGAAAAAGCAAATATAACGTAGTGCCAGATGCACTATCGCGAATGTTCGAAGACGGTGGAAATAAATGCAATCGCTATCAACAAGACAACGACCGACAAATAGTATAAAAAACGGTTTTATCAAATACTGAAATTCCCGTGCAGATACAGAGACTGGAAAATAGTCGATAGAAAAATTTACAAGTACAAACCGAACAAGGACGTCGAGGACATACTGACAGATTTAGACGCATGGAAACTCGTTGTCCCTAAAGAAAAACGCGAGCAAATCCTCAAGGAGTTACAGTCCGAACCGTTAGCAGGCCACTCTGGCAAAGATAAAATATATTCGCGATTAGCACAATTTTATTACTGGCCCGGCGCATACAAAGATACAGTCCGTTTCGTTAAAATTGCACGGTTTGTCAACAGACAAAAGCCACATAGCAGCCACAAATAGTGCTGATGGGTTCACGCGATGTCGATCGATCGTGGAAAATTATTGCGGCTGACTTAATGGGAGATTTCCCTAAAAGCAAAGCAGGTTTCGAATACCTCATAGTATTTGAAGACTTATTTTCTAGATTTATAATCTGCGTGCCAATCCGAAAGAAAACCGCAGCAAGCGTCAAAAACGCGCTAGAAAATATCGTATGCGCACAATTCAGAACACCAGAAATATTTGTATTAGATAACGGCCGCGAATTCATTAACGAAACAATAAAAAACTTTTTATAAGAAAACTCGATATTTCACAAGAAAACACCGGCGTATCATCTACAAAGCCACCCCGTAGAACGAGTAAACCGCGATTTAAAAACACGCATCTCAGCATATATAACAAATAATCATAAAGAATGGGACAAATTCATCCCGCAATTTCAATTCGCTCATAATACTAACGTACACAGTACGACGGGAATGACCTCCGCATTTTTAGTCTTTGGCCGAAAACTGCAATCACCAAAATTATGGCAACGGCTAGCGGAAGCGCAATCTGAACTACAGCCCGGAAAATCGAGCCCAATAATTCGCGACGACAACGAAATCAATGATAATTAAACAGATGATTCCCATGGATCAACGCGCAGGCACAACACGAGAAACCGTGCAAAGAAAAAATTAGAAAAAGCGGAAACAAAACGGCTAAACGCGACAAAAAATAATCCGAACAACGATATGACACGCAATAGCAGTAAGTCATCTAGCAGCAAACCCGAAAGAACCACTGTAAACTTCGAAAATACAAAAGAAAAACTAAGCGAATGGTCTGAGAGAATGAAAAATCTGAAACATATACACGACGACGCGCAGATCCAAATCGAAAAAGGGAAATGTAGGCAAGAAAGCCACTACAACGAAAATAAGCGCGAACATATTTTCGAAATCGGTCAGCTAGTCTGGAAAAAGCATAGAATTTTGTCATTCGCACAAAAAGACATCAGCGCGAAATTAGCAAAGCGGTACGTCGGCCCATATATAATTAGCAAAAGAATAGGCGAGAACGTTTACGTACTTCAAGACATTGATGAAAAAGCACTAAGCAGCTCATGCCACGCAAAGGAGCTCAAAGAGTACGCGAGCGAAGAAAAGCCCGAAGAAAAATCAAATAAGCCCGAAGAGAAACCGAAAGAAAAGCCAAAAGAGAACACTAAGAAAATCAGCAACGCCGCGTCTGCCGAAAAACCCAAACGTAGACCCGGCAGACCGCGTAAATAACACGCCGAGTGAGGAGAACCACACCGCTCCCCGCCTGCCCCTACCACCCGGCACAGTCCGACAGTACGTGCGAACGCTAGCCACGATAGGTGACAGCAGTCCCGCAGCACACAGAGAAAGAAAGAGAGAGAGAGAGAGCAGAGGAATTTCCCCTCCATCCTCCACTCAGCCGACTCATAACAGCCATACGTGTCAACGCCAGTCAAGCGCCGGCACAGTTCGGCAAACGAAACAAGAGAGTACACACGCAAGAAAAATGAGCAACTCCAGTCCGAGCGAATCATCGAGCGATAGCGAAATCGACCCCAAAGCTCTGAAGTAGCTGCTGCACAAGCTAATCAACAAGGCCAGCAAGAAGAAGGCTGACAGAAAAAGCCGCAAGGACAGCAGTGCGAGCGGCGCAAGCACCAGTGACAAAGTGTCAACAAAGCCCACATCAAGTGCGAACGAAAAAGTGCGCAACAAAAAATCCTACCGCGGCAGAGTGTACCGCGAACTACGTGCTAACCACAGCAGTTTCTCGCAGAGCAAGAGCGCAGACGAAGCCTGGAAAACGAAAACCGGCTAAGCGAAGCCAAGAGGCAGGAAAGTCGAGAAGAAGCCGAAATCCAACTAGAACAAAGGCGAGAACGGCACAGGCGTGCGTACGCAGACGCCGCAGCCGACCAGCGGTTCGAAGAGAGGCAACGTAAACTCGATGAAGACGAAGCTTGACTATTAGTCAGAGCCGAGGCATACAAACAAGAGTACAGTGAGCAGCTAATCCGACAGGAAAAGGCACAAGAGAAAGCCGAAATACAGGCTGCAATACTCAACGCCCTTGAAGCATTAAAGCCCGACATCGAACGACAAGTCCAAGCAGAACGAGAACTAGAAAGAAAGCGAGAAAAAGAGAAGGAAAGACAGCTGATCGGGAGAATTGCAAGCTGAACGCGAGTTTGACGAAAAAATGGGGCGCAGAGAGATCAAGCCACCCCGAAAGCAAAGAACCCACCTCCACCGAAAGGACACGCAAGCCAGTCAGGCCATGCTAATCCAAGACGAAGACTTTAAGTGGGAACGCACCGATCAACTCGTCAACCCAAACCCTTCAACTACCCAGAGTATCGGATCAGCTGGGACGGACAGCGTAGCCAGCAGCAGTGGCATAAAACACACAGGAACACGCCCAAGGATAACAGCCCACTGATCAAACCATACCCCCGACCCGATGGCGGAATACTTCAGCAACAAAACACAATGCGTAAAAACCACGTAGGCTGACAAGATGTTGAAAAACGGATACTGGCTACCACGATCATACTCGCAGTTCCTCCGCCGCAACGAATTAAGAGGCCACAACATGTCACACATGTCAGAAGAAAAAACTGAAAGCCTGGATCGACTTCAAGTTCAAGCATACACACAAAGCCGAAGAAGAAGATGACTAGTAAGAGAAGAAAAAAAAAGTCAAGAATATTGTAGTGTTCGTTAAGTGTTTATACCTCCCGATACGAGAAAACGTGTCAAAGCGTGTGCGGTATGAGTATGGATGGATAAGTATGGACCGTTCAGCGCGAAACTATTGTTAAATACTACACACCAATGTTCAGTGCAAAATACTGCACACGGTTAATAGAAAAACCAATCAATTTTATTTTTCATTACAATAAGCATTGACGCGAAATTATTTTGTTTCTTTACACATTTGTACGAAAACGCGCACAACACGCAAATACGCCAAAGAGCGCTCAAAAAAAATATGAACAAATAAATGTAAGGCTACAACAAACAAGCCGTAAAACAATAAAATGACATCCACACTTATACACATGTTTGTCAATAGACACATAAACACCCCACCCCAAACAAATAGTAATCCAAGCGCAACGTTAAAAGAGAGAGTAACAGGTAACCTAGAGTACCCACTAGTCTCATTGACGACATTTTATTTTTTTTACTTTCTTTAGCACTAAAATCAAGGGCGAGTCCTACAGGTACTCGAGACGACATGCGCGACAATGCTTTGCGTTCTCACCTACGTTGAGAATTTAAGCAGGGGGGGAGCGTTGTAACAGTGCACACGTACACGCCGAAAGCGGCATGCGCACAGTACACATAAGCGCGTAAACGACGCTTACGCAGACACACACAATACGACAACCAGCTCGACGAGTAACTGGAAGTAAGTGTCGTTGCCCATCTCTCTCTCTCTCTCTCTCTCTCTCTCTCTCTCTCTCTCTCTCTCTCTCTCTCTCTCTACCACAGCTGAGGCTTCTCATCAATAAACGCAATGCTACGCTCAGGCCCTATGAGCGCACGGGGAGAGCGGAGTTGTATTGGATAGCAAACTTACTTGGAAACCGCAGGTGGATGCTATAACGAAAAAAGTAATTAAAGCCCTGTATAGCCTTCGGTTTATCAGGGGCTGCACCCCTGAGACTCTTCGCAGAAGGCTAGTTGAGACACTTATACAACCGCACATCGACTACTGTGCTGTGACTATCCTGGACGCGTCTAACGAACAACGAATACGGATACAGAGACTGAGCAATTCGCGTGTGAGATTCATCTTCGGGGTTAGGAGGGATGAACACATCAGTCCTTACTGGAGGAGTCTAGAATGGCTTCGCACCGATTCCAGAAGGCTCTACTTTGAGGCCATTCTATTATACAGAATAATCCGGATCGGTGAACCTTCGTATCTGGCCTCATTGTTCAATAAACACAAGCAAAGACCTTCCAGTACGGAAGTTCCCCCAGAACTGAGCATCCCTACCGTGAGTACTGAAACCGGGGCTAGGGCCTTCCAGGTCTAGGGTGCTCGATTCTGGAACTCTCTCCCTTCTACTCTGCGAAACCTGCCATCTCTCGCTTCCTTCAAGGGGGCACTAGGGCGGCACCTGCTGGCCACTGAATCGTGACTCTGAGCCCTCTGGCGCTGCATTCTTAATCTTAATCTAGTTTTTAATCTAGTCAGACTCAGCCCTTAGGCCGTAAAAATTCTTTCAGTATTACGTATTGTAGATTTCAAACGTGCAATACAGATAAGTCTATGACCAAACCTTAAATGTACAGCGTAATATTAGAAAAGTTTAATTGTGATAATTAAATATGACAAAATGTGATTTTATGTGATTTTATGTGACGGTATTTTTACATATTTTATTATCTCTTTTTGTTAGACTGTATGCGACACAGTCTTTGTGATCTAATTTGTATTATTTTTTGCTTTTAGCAAATAAAGACCTATCTCTCTCTCTCTCTCTCTCTCTCTCTCTCTCTCTCTCTCTCTCTCTCTCTCTCTCTCTCTCAAGCAATGGAAAATTTGCCTGACGAGCGCGAGAGGCGATCACGTTTACACAAAGGGCGTAGAGTTAAGAGTGTGTGTTAGCTAGATATTTTCTCAGTTACAGACTAGGCAATTTTGTAAAGATTCCTGTAAAATAGTGACAGGAGTGGCTGGGTCACCGGTTGGACATCGAGCTGGCTCGATGCAAGATCAATGACCGCAACGTTAAAAATGTTTTTTTGGTTTAGCGAGCGACAAGCTAAGCAGGATTTGTACTATTTTCTTTTTCTTTCTTTTCATTCTGCTCCTTGTCGCGCCGACTGGAGACACATAAACGAGTGAAACGCGTAGTCAGGGACTGCGAGACACACACAAACGCGCGCTCGATTCTAGCGTGCAATACTTGTTGCTAAAGCGCGCGTATAGAAGAAAACCAGACGGTCGATGTTATACTGCGTGGAAGATCCAGTTGGGGATTGGATACTGGATCTCTGCAAGAGAAAACTCCGACAAACACTGTCGAGCTTACGCTTAAAGCAGAACGGCACTGCAGCAGAGCAGTGGATGCGACCGCACAAGTGGCTGATAAGGGAGTATAACCCGTCAGACTTCGAACCCACGAGCGGATTGACTAACTGCCACATCTTGGTCGTGTTTTTGCATTTGTAGAGCTTATCCTTGACGTATCGGTGGCGCATATTGCGAATATTTTGCTTAGCAGCATTTCTCAGCCTTTTGTACCGCTTTTCAGCAAATTCTCCTTCTCTCCTATGCTTACAATCCCTGTAGGCATTATTACAAGCTGGAATGAGCTTTTTATATCTGATATTAGCCAAGGAGAAGCTCTCATGTTAGGAGTGTAGGTGTGGTACGGTGCATGCGAATCGTAGGCTTTTACTAATGCGTTTGTGCGAAACTCAACTTTGAAATCAACACTGTCTCTCTCGTAAAGACACCGTCAGTCAACATCTGCTAGGTCCTTCAGAATATTGTATAAGTTAAATCTCCTATAGTCCCGACGCCTAATAGGATTAGACCCGTAGCGCGAGGTATCAAATCAACTGCAAACATTATGCCTAGTTATACCCGGAATAACAGATTGCCGAAATGATGATACTCCAGTGATATCGGAAACACAGATGTATTCGATAGTCGTGTGCGTATTTTCGTTTGCATGGTGCAAGCCGAGTTTTTCTGTCAAGTTCCCGAATTTTTCGAGCTGCGGAAAATTGTCTATCTGCTCGTCAACTTCGAGCGGCTCGAAAAGTTTGATCGGCTCGAACTTATTATCGAGCAGAGTAAAACATTTTTATTTTTCAAACATTTAAAATTTTTTAAAACATTTATTTTTAACACATTTTAAGTCAAGCAGATCAAAATTTTCGAGCGGCTCGAACAGTTCGACTCGACTCGAGACTCGACTCGAGCTT
Source organism: Nasonia oneida (assembly GCA_037356405.1). Taxonomy (NCBI): domain Eukaryota; kingdom Metazoa; phylum Arthropoda; class Insecta; order Hymenoptera; family Pteromalidae; genus Nasonia; species Nasonia oneida. The sequence goes on along the minus strand of JAZHPH010000247.1, from coordinate 57,916 downwards.
TCGGGCGAGAAACTCGACTTTTCGGGAACTCGCACAACCTTAGTTTACTGCATCTACTCAATAGATCGGGCGAGGAGAGTTGGTGGGGGGGGGGGGGGCGGTCGCACGCGCGCGCGTGGTGACGAGTTGCATGAACTCGACAGCGGCTGCTGCTGAGCCAGCGCATCTATTGTGCCGACTCCCTATCACCCTTTTACGCTCGTACGAATTGCAGTCGCATGATCTGTAACGCGATCCAGCACTTTCTTCTTTTTCTCCTTCTTTGTTATCATGTTTTATAAGTAAGTACACGTGTACTTACTTATAAAACATAATGCGTTCTCCGTATCTTAATTTTATATTTTATAAAATATTCTAAAAAAATATTGAGTTTACCTATGATGATTCCGGTGATTGAAGGCTCCTTGCACTTGTCCTCACACTACTACACTAATATATTATATATTATGTTTTTAACAATTATGAACTTATATTGACAGTTTTTAAATAATAAATAAATTATTTGCGACACACGCAATCGCATCTAAAACAGATCTACACACAGCACTTTTCACAAAACTTCCATTTTTGCCTTTTTAGACAGAATTTGCGCTTGCAAGAGGCGCAATTGTCGTTCCTTGTTACCTCGCGTTCTCTGGCAGGAAGAACTTTTTTTGTGAGCAACCACTGCTCGGATGGACACAAAAAATAAACCTATGTGTGGATCTTCTTCTTCTTCTAGACCCTCCGAATGAATTTTCAATGTTTACACTTTCAGATTCAATTTTACTTTCTCCTGTATTAATAATCGGTTCCAACACTGCTTCGAAATCTATCTCCATTTCCTCCTCATTTACTGGTTCTTCGTTTTCTATTTCTTCTTTTGGCGCTTCTTCGTTTAGAATTTCATCTATCGGTTCTTCTTTTACGTATTCTTTTTCTACGTTTTTTTCTTCTTCTAATTTTTTTTTATCTAATTTTTGACATCCGAACATAAAACCGATGATAAAATGTGAGTACGTTTCAAATTCACTTTACAAACTTTCAAGGTTAAGATGGCGCCTCGCCGGGATAAGCCTCCTGATAAGTGTCGCGGTAATTTTGCATGTTGCAAACAAAAACCAGCAACAACAGCAGTTTGTGATGAGGCATATCATTTTAGCTGTCTCAGACAAAAGAAAGAAAACTATAAGTTTATCGGAAATAACCTTATGGTTTGCTCGGAACACAGCGAGCGAAATATAACCTCAAAAATTGAAGAGGAACCTCTGAGTGAGTCAGCAGCAATTTTGATAGCTCAGATTAAATTTAAAAAATCAGAAGAGGTGAGGAGACACAATGCCAAGAAATGTCAAAATGAGATTCTGTGTTTGAAATGCTCCGGAAAGCATAATACTTGCGATTGTGATAAAGATTATGCCAGGTGCATAAACTGTTACTTTAGTAATGCAAAATTCAACTCAAAATTAGACACAAAGCATCACATCTATGACCCGAAGCTTTGCAGCATTTTAAAAAAGAAAATTGATAGATATATTGACACTGTCGATTATCCGATAAAACCTACTTTACCGGTAACGGAACTGATCTACTACAACTTGGAATTAACTGGGGCGTAATTTGCTTATAAATGGTAATAACGTCGTAGCTAATGAACAACTCGAGAATGTGACACTACGTAACAAAACAAGACAAGAAACTAAACTCAACCGAAGACCTCTCACAAAGCGGGATCAACAAATTCCACCAAACCAACTGAAGCCGCATATGGATAATTTCGATTATTTAGATAGGTTTAAAAATGATTCGATGCAAAAAGAAAAGACATGCGGAAATATTGAAAATCTTAATAAATCTATAAGCAATGAAAAAGAGTTTATCATGCATATTAACATTTGAAGTATGAAAGCAAATTTTGATAAACCCAAAATCTTAATAGAACGTCTAACTATCGAACCAGCGATCGTGATATGTTCTGAAGCATTTGAACAAATTAATTATAAAATGTATCAACTGAATGGTCCTGACTACGAATATAAAACGTATTATAACGAAAGGAGGATAAACAAAAATGATGGAGTCATCGTTTTTGTCAATAGCAATCTAGTCCAAAGTACCGAAGTTGTAGAAGCTGGAAGAATTAGGATAGTAAATACTAGGATAACTTTAAATGATAAAAGCGGTCTTGAAATATCAGCGTTGTATAGATCACACGGGATCCCGAAATCGGAGTTTATACCTTTTTTTAGACCTTAATAAGTATTTAGTTTATAAGAAAAATGTAAAAAATCACTTAGTGATAGGTGATTTTAATATCGACCTACTTAACTGTGATCATTATAGCCAAGATTTCCTGTGTAATTTTCTCGATAAAGGATACGTTCCTGGTTTTGTGGGTATTACAAAACCACCTATCGGTAGAGCTAAGGGATCATGTATTGACAATATTTTCATTAAATCACATAACATAAACTCATGCACATACAAGCTTAAACTAGATATCACAGATCATTATCCGATATTTATTGCTGTAAATAAGATGAAATCAGTAACTAAAGAGCCATATGTATTCTTAAACTGCAAAAAATTAATAAATGCTGCGAACTCTAAGAACTGGAATGAAATATTGTCGATAACTGATCCAAATTTAACCGTTGAGAAACTTAGATGAGATTAAACTATGCGTTGAACTAGCGAAAACAAAGAGAAATGCTAAAAAGCACACTGGTAGGAAAAACTGGATCACTGATGGAATAATCAGATCATGTGAAACAAAAGAATTTTTATATAATTTATGGCAACAAGATGTGCGAAATGAACAACTAAAAGCAGAGTATAAGACCTATGTTAAAGTTTTGGATAAGGTTATTACTGATCCCAAAATAAAATACGAATTAAATCTTGTACAGAAAAATTCCAATAATCCAAAAAAAACTTTGGGAAATAATAAATACGAAAATTGGGAAAGTTAAAAAATCAAATGATGCCATAAATCATATAAAGATTAATGATAAAAAAATTACGGACAAATTCCAAATTGCACAAAGCATAAATAATTTTTTTTTTTTGTGAAATAGGTAGGAATTTGAGTGCAAGTATCGTTAGACCAGTAAATGCTGAACTTAAGCTCCCAGCCATGAATCCTCTTCCGATTTTCATGAAGCCAACAAGTAACGCGGAAATAATGAGCATAATCAACACACTGAAACTGAAAAATGGGGGAGTTGATAAGATAAACACCAAGACTTTGAAACTACTATGTAACTATATAGCAGATCCTCTGACCCATACTTTCAACAAGTGTATTGAAAATGCGATATAGCCAGATGCCCTAAAAAGGGCCGAAGTAGTGCCGGTATATAAATCAGGAGAAAAAAATAAAATAACGAACTATCGACCTATCTCTCTCATATCAAATGTTGCAAAAATTTTTGAGCGAATTATATACAATAGAATACATGATTTTATTGAACAGTGCAATATTATATCAAAGCAACAATTTGGTTTTATGAGAGGGATCGGTACTCTTTAGTTAAATAATTCAGCGCATCTTTATGCGCTGAATTATTTAACTAACGTACTGTATAACAATGTTGATAAGAGCAAACCTATAATAATAACTTTTCTAGACTTGGCGAAAGCGTTTGATACTGTAGATCACAGTATACTACTTGCCAAATTATATCGTATTGGAATCAGGGGTCAAGCGTTGGATCTCCTATCCAGCTATCTAAGTAATAGACACCAAGTAGTCAAAATAGATGGTACTGAGAGTGATAGCTTAGAAGTTAATACTGGTGTCCCTCAAGGAACGATCTTGGGACCGATGCTTTTCATTATATACATTAACGATATATTAAAGGAGGTTCCTACTGAGTCAATAATTTCGTATGCTGACGATACTGAGTGGCTGGCTGTAAACAAATTGTCATTAAATGTAGAAAAACTGTGTGCATGACATTTAGAAGTAGTATTGGTAGCGTTCCAGCTCAAATAAATGTAAAAATTTTTGATAAAAATGTAACTAGAGTAGAAAATAATAAATATCTAGGGATTGTCTTTGACAGCAATCTAAAGTGGGACAGCCATATTCAATACATAATTGATAAAACTAAGTACCTAGTATGTATTTTTTATAAAATTTCTAAATACATGCACACAGAGACACTCAGAATGATTTATTACGCTTTCTTCCATAGCGTAATAAGCTATGGTATAATAGCTTGGGACGGAGCCTATAGTAATTGTCGAGTCAAATTACAAAAGCTTCAGAACAAAATCTTAAGAATTGTCAATAAAAATAATTTCATAGTGAATGAAAACCCATTAAATATAGGACAACTTTTTGCACTAGAATCTTTGAAATCACATTACAATGATCTGAAAGACAAATTTTTAGCATCAGATAGTGTTACGAGAAACAAAAGTATTATTATACCTAAAACGAAAAAAAGAATTAGTAATAAGAATAGCTTCATGAAAGCAATTAATGTGTTCAATGAGCTGCCAAATAACCTAAAAAGTGTTGAATATAGTCGCATAAGAGACTTATTAAAGAGTGGATAAAATATAATTGTTAAGGTCTAGAGTTATAAAATTGTTATAATGGCGCGTGCGCAACAAATTCTGTTAGAATATTGAAATAAACGTATATAAATAACTGTATATAAATAGTTTTAAGTCTTAATTATAAGTATTTTTTGTATTTTCTTTTTTGTAACCAGGCCTTCCAACAGGTACCTGCTGTGTACCTCTGCAGGATTACAGATATGAACTTCATATCTTGTACATTTTCTGGAATAATAAATAAATAAATAAAACTTCACTGTTTATCGCCACCTTTTTATTATTTAAAAAACAAATGGCTGATGCCATACTTTTTTATTACGATAAAAAAAACAATGTGCAGTATGAATAATTAGCTAGGAAGCTGCGCTCTCTCGTAAGCTTTGTGACGGACTGAGACGATGCTGCAGCGCTGATCCCTTGGACCCACACTTATCGGCATACCAAAGGATCGATTATCAGACAAACGTGACTGAATCTGACAGATATACACATACAACACGTCCAAGTTATTAAGTAGCTGACACGTGTCTACGTTATTTCTTTACTACAAGCGATATTGAAAACGCTCATTACACCGTCGCTCTATTTGTCGTAGGTTATTTCAAGATGGAATGCATCCCTTTTCTGCTGTATATTATACAGCAGCATGGGATGATTTATCCGATATTCGGTCAATCACAGATATCCCCTGTTTTGACCGTAAAAACCAGTTTTCAGCCACATTTTATGGGCACAAGTGGTTTTTAGCTTTTTCAAAACTTAACCGCGTAAAGCTTTAATAGCTGTAATGATTCTTCTACAATATAAATTCAACAACCACATTGAATAAATTTTCCAGAAATATTATTGGATAATCGCGTATTCGTCGCACATGTAACTTTGATAGCATCACCAAATCAGGCCGCGGAATCACAGCCATTTCTAAAAGAGGTAATTTTGCGGTGTTGGTTCACCAACGTTTTCGGTCAGTTGCTTATCCTTTGGGAGCATCTTTGAGACTGATGTCTTGAAAACGCCTCCCCGGTTATGGAAAGTCCGTCTGCTATCACGTATCATAACATCCAGATCACTTTCCGTTTAAGCGACATACCTTCGCATGAGTGCTGCGCTTTTTCCTTTTTTTTATGTATTTGAAATCTGTATATAGTGTCAGATAACACAAGATAGATTCGTCACTGGAGACATGTGATGTTTTGCGTGATCTGACAGAAAGACGATATTATGCGAATGCTGTTTAATAACATTTTCAGAAGTCAAACTTTTTTGCAGAATTAGATGAAATCCAAGATTTAGCTGTTATTGTATTACGTCAAAAAATCTTTTATATTACTCTTTAGATAAAACGTGAACTTTTACGCAATAAGCAAAGTATCCATAAACCAGTTTTAATTTTTTGCAGGATTTAATGAAATTTTAAGATTTAGCTTCTACCACATTACACGAAACAATTTTTAATATCACACAATGAGGCTAGAATGAAATTAAATATGTTGCCAAAACATTTTGAAGAAATTCTCCGTAGATTTGATTTCGCTGACGACCCCCCCCCCCCCCCCCCCCACTACAGCGAATAATAACACAAGCAGTACCTAAGAAGAGTTTGTACCAGCGATTCGCCAGTGTATTTTAGACTTGACGGTCTACATCAGTGTGCGCCATAATGTTTCAAGCTACACCGAGCCATTAAGCAACATCTTGCGATCCGTTTTGCGCATTGCAAATGCTCGCGAACCACACATTTGTACAATGTGTGACTCTGTGTGGAGTAGTGATTTGGATCACTACTCCACACACAAATTGCATTTTTTACTGCTACATTGTCGTATAGCAACAGTTCAGTACATGTTTTATATATGCCTCTTTCACAACAAGGATGTGCTCACCATAGTTGTACAGACTATCAGACAACGAAATAATCATCCAGACCCTCTAGCTGCCGAGTTGATCAGACGCCATTGTAAGTAGTCAAACTTTATCAATTATGAAATTTATTTTACATAGAATTAACCATTGCCAATAAGCAAATGAAACATTGCCTAATCCGTCGATACAGCAACAAAATACTTGTAAGTATTGTATGTATTATGAATATTTCTTTATTTTAAATTATTTTGGCACATCCCAATACTTTTTTTGTAAAACCAGAGTCATCTTCAACAATCCCCGATATTAAACAAATTGATCAGCCTCACCACGGTCCATCGATACATCATCAAAGTGATTGTAGGTATTTATAAATATTTTTCATACGAATTTTTTTAATATTAAGGTAAAAGCACCAGTAGTGGGACAAAAAAAATTCGGGACCTATAGTGCGACACGGACGAAAGATTAAGGTTTCTATTTAAAGTACAGCCATGAATCGTTAGATGGAGAAATTTTATTTAAATGAGTTGTGTATACGTGATGGCTTTTTAAATTTTTTATACAAGCTCATCTCAATACTTCAGAATCGACTACAACGATGTCCAATCCAGAGATCCATGAAATGTACCAGGATATATTTAATTGTAAGTATTGAATGTGTTATGAAAAATAGCATAATGGGGTGTAGCCCTAGAGGAAGAAGTAAATGGGAGCGAGTTTAGCGATACGGATGCATCTCTCAAAGATGGTTCTAACGGTAGGATCACAATCATACATTATATTGACGGTCCCTACGAAGACTATCACGTCCCAAATCTCTCTGATAGAGTAGTACTTTTCGTTTTTCGTCGCGAAGACTAGTAGATTTCGTGCCCTTGTCGCAAAGAGTAGCGCGTTTCGAAGGTTTCCGCAAAGACTAGCACTTTTCATACTTTTGTTGCGAAGACTAGTACTTTTCGGAACTTTAAAATGCAAATCTGTGAAAACAAGTGTACAAATCTTATTAAAGTTCTACTTCTGTAGAACCTTTTTATACGCGTATGTTATCATATCCACGCGTATAAAAGTCAGACAATACAAAAAAATAAAAAGTATCGTATAAAATACCGTTATAGAATTCGTGAATTTCAGAAGGTATGAGCCTTCGTGAACACGTGTTCAAATATAACCATGTTAAACAATTTATCGATCTTGCAAGAGAACAATTTAAGAAAGTCATCTGTATCGCTCACAACTCGCAATGGTTCGATGCCCAATTTGTATTCAAAGATATTATCAAAAAATACTACTAACAACGTGTCACGCTATCTGTGGTGATGAATGGTTCAAAAATAATTATAATAGACACCTTAAATGAAAGATTTACAGACAGTTTGAACTATTTTTACATGCTTTTAAGTAGTTTACCAAAAGCTTATGGTTTACCAGAAATTGAAAAGGGTATGTTTCCACATTTCTTCAATACACCTGAAAATCAATCGTACGTGGGTCCACTTCCACCAACAGATACATACCCACCAGGCACATTGCATGCGAAGGACAAAAAACGATTTTTTAAGTGATATAACGAAAAAATATCAGAAGAATACATATTTAACTTTCAACAAGATATTATTAAATATTGCAAACAGGATGTACAAATTTTACGATTAGCATGTCTGGCTTTTCAAAAAACTTTTATCAAATTTGGTGTGGACCCGTTTGTAGAGTGTATAACAATTTCATCGTCTTGTATGCGTGTATTCCGAAAAAAGTTTTTGAAAAAAAAAAAATCAAATAGGCATCGTACCGCAACGAGGTTACCGTAAATGTGATAATCAGTCTGAAAAAGCTATACAATGGCTATATTGGATAGAGCGACGTGTCCTGAATCATTCTATCGAACATGCGGGGCGATGCAGAGAGAATAAACTTGCTTAAGGTATGATTGTAGATGGCTATAGTGAACTTCAAGATTACGAAGATCATTATAGAGGTGTAATACTCCAATTTCATGGTTGTTTTTAGCACGGTTGTCCACGATGCTACAGTATAAACAGAGGTTCATCTTCAATAAGTGGTGAGACAATGGACGGTAGATGTGAAAGAACACGTGCTATCAGTGTCAGGATAAGATCAAGCAATTACAGACTCATTGAAAAGTGGGAATACGATTTTAACGTCGCAATTTCGAAAAACGAAGAACTTCAACATTTTATAAGAGAGAACACTGCAAGTATGAAGCGAAAACCATTAGATCGACGGGATGCGTTTTTTGGTGGTCGTACTGGAAACACTGTCAAGGTATATGATTGTCGGGGATCGGAAAAGATCATATATGTAGACGTATGCTCGCTATATCCGTATATTTGTAAACGTGGTAAATATCCTATAGGATACCCAAAAATATACGTTGGGCAGGAAAAGTACCAGGCGCTCGTAGGTCCAAATAATAACATTTCTTAAGTGGATGGTTCAATTGTTTGTGACTTATTAGCACCGCGAAATTTGTATCACCCTGTATTACACATGAGAATGCACAAAAAGCTGATATTTCCACTGTGTCGTACGCGTTGCGAGCAAATGATTCGATCAACAGCAGCAGCAGCAGCAACTTGAGCAGCAGTAGCAGTAGCAGAAGCTCTAGTATTAATATCCGGAATAGTAGTCATAATGACAGTCATGTCATCTAACCGAAGCCAGATGGAGTTCAAGGTAGAATACTTTTCCAGCCAGTGTATCAAAGCCAGAACTTCGAGGAATGTCAAGTCTGTGGCCAAATAGGAGTGGTTTCTCAAAACTGCCATACATGCGCCACACTTCGTCATCGGTTGGGAAACGGCAATGCGGGAGCAACACAGAGGTCGATGTTACCCGCACAGTCTCACAACAGACCTTTATTAAAGTGCACAAAACTGGGCATGCGAGGTCTGCGTCGCAGAGAGGTATGCCAGTTTTGGGAGGGGGAGGGAGTAGTCCAAGCCCACTAGTGTCGGCAGGGAGGAAGCTAAGAAGGAAGCATCAAGAAATAGCAAAAGGAGATGTAAAAGAAGAGGAGAAATTGTTTGTGGACGAATAGAAATTTTGAGTAGAGAAGAGAATTTTTGTAAAGAAGAAAAATTGTGTAAAAGCGAAGAAGAAAATTTTCGAAGAGAAGAAGAAATGTCGTGTAGAAGAGGAGGAGAAAGATTTTGTAGAAGAGGAATTTTTTGTAGAAGATACATTTTTTGTTGAAGAAGATACATTTTTTGTGAACGCTGACATACCCTGTCAGCAGAAACAAGAGGTTATAGTCGGAGAATTGGAAGAGCAGAAGATGTTTGCAAATGATGGCGTAACCCATTGGCTTAGCAACATCGTATTCACAAAACAAAGGACATCCGCTGGTGCTGTCACAGCCCGGCCGTCCAGTAGTGACGAGGAAAATGAAAAGAGTGGTAGTGCAGTGAAGTTAAATTGGGATGTGATTCCAACCTCTTTGACTTAATAATATTTTCACTGTGCAAGTTTCTCTGTTAATTATATTGTAAATAAATCGAACTCCTATTTTCAACTTATACAGAACGGCAAACGAGATTTATTTCAAGGTAAGCTTCTGCCATTATCCGGATCATTGTAACAGTGTATGCATGAGTGTATAAGTGTTTGTCATAAAATCGAGTCCTCATTCCTGCTTACTACAGTAGCTGCAGCGCTTACGCGAACGGCCGCTTCGGGATCGTACGCGCCTAGTTATCTGCCTGTATTTACATGCACGTTCGTTACCTTTGCTCAAGGCGGTTGGTGTAAACAGTCGTGCTGAACTTAATAATAACTAAATAAGTCGTAACATTCCGGTCAAGTAATAATTATTTCTAAATTACGCGAGTATTCGCTCTGTGCGGTTGTAATGTGCCATGTTCAAACTACATAAATATATATGTATACATATATGTGTGTATATGTTATGAATGAGTATGTATGTACGAGTACATGAGAATATATATGCATGTATTTATATACGACTACAAATGACGTCTGTATGACTGCAACCATGCACTCACAGACAATGTATTCACAACCGATCGAGACGAAGCAACTAGATTGCAAAACATGCTGAGCGTCGAAAATCGGAGCGAGTGCTCTGACCTCCGTGTCAGCACTTCTCGCGCGCGAACCACGACTGCAAAGCGTACGCGTCAAACCTTAGTGTGGAGAATGCTGATTGGACTATCGCGATCTACTTCATCTAAATTTCATAACTGCTTACATCGGCATCGAGGCTTCAAAAACCCCGGAGCCGATCCACGTAGGGCCTTTTTGCGTAGTGACTTATTCCCTTGTGGTTACGACTGATTCTAAGGTGAAGCAGCGGTGTTTGCTAATGTTAGTGTTTGGAGCGTGCTAAATCCGTCCAACACCTTGGGAGCATGCTAAATCCGTCCCTTGGCATAGCATACACCGGAGAATCCTTTCAACACGAATCAGTGCCACAGAGATAAGTACAAACTAAGAATCGTCGAGTGGAATCTCCGGCATTAGCAAGAGCAGTTGATCATCTTAACTATATATTGCTACGTGAACGCGTGTGGATTGTAACAACCAGCATCTGCCAACAACGGGTGTTTAGAACCATCTAAAGTGCGCAGGTTTATAATAATTGTATGTTACTAAGATACATCCTAAATACAGCTAAGAAATTAGACTAAACATTTAAAACAAATAACCGTAAAACGTAGAACTTGCGAATCTAATAATACAACATCTAAATTCAGTCAACTCTGTATTTTGAACGTATGTGAAGTGCTCTGGGCCAATAAAAAGATAACAATCAATACAATTGAAACCCTTGTGTAGTAAATCATAAATAATAATTAAACCTCAATTGGCATAAATAAATTCACATCAGCTACGCAGTCACGACATGCAGGTAAGAGTTCGATACTTATGAACAAACCATCAGCGTCCATATACGAGGTGAGGATAGCGGACATAACGCTGAGTCCGCAGGATACAGAAGTGTCCTAATTAACTTGCATTACACAACCGCAAGTAACAGCTGACACTCCAACGTCCGCCAAACGTAGTCGCGGACAGAATACCGTCCCCGCACAAATCTGCATCCGCGCAGACGAGTATCGTGGGACATTCTTAGATCTTACAGTCCGCGTGTAACTCTAGTAGCATAAGGCTCTCGAGCCAAAGGCTAATTTCTCTTAATTCAAATAATTATTTGTATACTCGCGCAGCCCGTCCTTATACCAAGTACGGTCTTTACACGGTTTACCCGGACGTAACACTAGCAATAGCAGTATGAGTTATTTATCTGAAAATACTACTACACATTTTATTACATAGTAGCCTCAGCAAATACGACTTCAAGATTAATAGTGCGTTGCTTTCACAGAGGTTCAAATTCCACTGACGTTTTAGCGCGTTTCATCAGAGGGAAAAAAAGATTCGTACTGGTGAAAAATATGCCGTATAATCCCGTGGAGAATATTACTTTGATAGAAAATACAAAATATGATTTTACTGATCAGAATAAATTAATACTGGACACTCTAAGTGGAAGTGCATCTTTCATTCATCCAGGAGTTTATAAAGATATAGAGTCTTTGGTGAGTGAATTGAACAATTTAGTTTATACAAAGAACCACCTGGAATTCAAACTTAAGCACGAAGGTTATGTATCAATTAATAGAATCTGTGCAGAGAGTACATGTCCAGGATTGCAACATTAAGTATGTATTGATATAAGGCAGAATATAAGGGCAGCCGATACCATTTGACAATGAAACTCTGACAGTGACACTTTATTTAAAAAAAATTGACAATTAAGAACTGCAGAATGGACAGATACGAAGCATACTTCAACACACAAGCTGGGTACGGCTACAGCGGTGGTGTCGGACGGATATACATTGGCACCCTGTATCAGAGAGGTCATAATGGTATTGGTTCTTTTTTGGCTGGTATATTTCGATATGTACTATTGCTCTTGACACTTTGTGCCAAAGCTGTTGGTAAGGAGGCATTGCGTTCGGGGACAAGCATAATGTCTGACATAATAATGAATAATATACCCCCATCAAAGAGTCGTTTCGCAATCGTATTAGAGAATCCGGTGAAACTCTCAAGAGGAAGGCTAAGAGAAATTGGATAAGTTGATGATGGATATCAACGATTGGGTCGCGGTCAAGCGTTTCAGTTGCTAATGCTTGGTAGACCTAGTAGCATCGTAAAACGTAATAAGACAACAAAAAAAGGAAGGTTTCTAACAGTCGTACAAGAACTAAAAGAGATAAATCGAGAAGCACTAGGAAGAAGAAGAAGAACAACAAAAAGAAAAGACAATAAAAAAAAAAGAAGAAAAGGACAACTAGAGACATTTTTGACAGCTGAAAGAAAAGATAGCGTTTTTACATACCTACTCGTGTGAGTGTTTGAAATTGGAGTTGCTCTTATGTGCAATACCACCTACCCAAACGACGATCGAAGGTTTGCACTTGATGACCTACAAACCAATATCATCATTAAGTGATGATTCACGTAGAATTTATGCTACCAGGGACTAGCGAGGAATATATCGATCTCGCTCACACTATGCTCAGCCTTCGGATAAAATTAAAAAGCAGTATAACAGAAGACGATGTAGCTGAAGCTCAACTTTCAACTTTTAGATGTAATGTCACAAAAGTTAGTCTAGTTAATAATTTCATGCAATATATGTTTAAGGTGGGGTTCTAGTGAATTTTCTAATTTTTTATATCGTAGTCACATTTTTTAAAATTTTGTACTCATACTCGGTACAAAAAAAAGGAAGATTTGTAAATTTTGAGCCATATATATTCTGGCAAGAATTATATAC